>MCJB01049106.1:53936-103407 GCA_002018475.1 Nicotiana obtusifolia | reverse complement strand
TTTGGGGGGGGGGGGGGGGGGAATTCTCCTGCTTTTCTGCAGTCCATCTCCTGCAAAGCTGAAAGGCTCTCCACCCTGCACATGAAAGCCAAATTGTTAGGGCGTATTGTGATCATTATTCTATTGTTATACCAGACTTTCATCCCTTCCTGTTCATCCTTATGTTCTTTGTTGAAGTCCTGCCCTGTTATGAATTGACACAGTGAGCAGCTTGTCATTTTGCTACCTTCACTCTTATGTAGGGGCATTGTGATTTATCAGCATTCAGAATTCTTCTACCTAGTGAGTCAAGTTGACTGTAGTGGTGACACTCAATTCTTCCAAATCTACTGCATAGTTAGCAAGATGATCTGCCAACTTGTTCCCTTCCCTATATGTGTGAGTTATTGTTAGTGTGACGGATTCTTTTAGTTGGAGAATTTCTTCTACTTGTTCAGCTATGCACCAGGGTGCTTTCTAGATGCCATTTATGATGTTGTTTAGGAGCGTGGAATCTGTTTGTAACCATATGTGAGAAAAACCTTGTGTATTGCAATATCTCAGTGCTTCAGTGATGGCTGTTGCTTCTGCTACTGTGTTTGTTCCCTTTGTGATTTCTGTGCCAAGTGCATATATTAGATCCCTTGTTTCACTTCTCACAAAGAATCCTATTGAACTTCTTCCAGGATTTCCTTTTGATGCTCCATCAGTGTTGACCTTTACCCATCCTTGCATGGGAAATTCCCAGTTGACTTTTCTGAAGATTAGTCTTGGGGTGTTGTTTTCCAGCATATGTAAGAGGTCTTTCCATTTGTGTGGAGCATTGATTCCTGGCTTTCTGGTTTTGACTAGGGCTTGTAGTGCTGTGGAGATTTGGTATATAACTCTGCCAGCTGAGATTGGTTCTCCATGCTTGTGGCTATTTCTTCTTTTCCATAGTTCCCATACAATGCATGAATGAAGTGCCTGCAGCACTGGTTTGATTCTGTTGACTGTTTGTGTTGTCCAACATTTTGTTATTGCTTGATGGAAGGTTAGTCCATCGAGTGTTATTCCTGCTCTTTGCAAAAAATATTCCATACCTTGGTGGCAGTGATGGAAGTGTAGAAGAGATGAACCATGGTTTCTTCCTTTGGTTCAGTGCAGCACCAACATCTGGAAGGCAGTTGGTAACCCCATCTTTTCATGAGGTTATCTAGTGGTAGTTTTGCCCTCCAGACTCTCCACATGAAGAAGGCAATCTTGAAAGGAAGCCCTTTAACCCATATCATCTTATATGCTCTTCTTGGTTCTTCTCTTTTCCTGAGGTATTCCCAAGCAGTTTTGACTGTGAATTGTCCTTGATTCTGCAGCATCTAGTGTGGGATGTCTAGAGTGTCTCCCATCTTTGGAGGCTTTATTGAAGTTGCTATGTGTTCTACCATATCCTGTGGTAAAGATTCTGACAGTTGCTGCATATTCCAGTTGCCATTTTGCAGGATATTATTCACATTATGGATTGATTCATCAATTGGGAAGTTTGCTGGCACTAAGAAGTATAGTGCTCCCAGTCTAGTCCAATTGTCATACCAAAAGAGTGAGGATCCCATTTTGATTTGCCAAGTAATTTGATGTTCTATGATCTCTCTGCATTCTAGCATTTTCTTCCATGTTTGCGATCCTCTTTTCCATGGAATAATTACTGCATTAAGTTTTTTGTAGTATTTTTGACACATGTATCAAACTTGTTTGATACTTGAAACTGTTGTGTATTTTTTTCAACTGCTGTTTTTTGCATCCCAAGTTTGGGGTTTGCTTTGTTTTGCATTCGATTGTCTTTGACCTCTTTCCATTAAGGGCCAGAATTGCCTACAACTTTGCCACTTGACAGTATCAGTAATGGTGTTTGTTAATGTTTTGCTTCTACTGCTTTTCCTTTTGCTTTCTTTTGCTCTGTAGCCCTTTGTTGTTCTGCCATGTCTGTCTCAAGGATTTTCGTGTGTAGCTTCCAACATTCTATCATATCATGCCCTTGTAGCTTACATTCTTTGCAGTATTTGGGAATGTAGTCGTACTGTATTTTAACCCATTATGTTCTGACCTCCCCTATTGCTTCGTTTTCTATGTCTAATCTAACTTTTTTGGGTAATTCTGCTAAAAGATCCACAAGTACCTTCACTCTCGCACAGCTAGGCCTCGTCTTGTTTATAGTTGCTAAATCGAGATGGAGTGGCTTACCAACAGCAGAAGCTAGCGAGAAAAGGCATTCCTTTACATAGTACGTGGGAAGCAGGTGTGGGAAGGATATCCACGCCATTGCCATTGATGTTTCTTCACCGAGCTTGAATTTTGCATCATAAATTAACTGCTTTATCTGATATTCATATCCATCTTTGTCTTTAAGATAATATGTGCTTTTTGAGGTAATTTTTATGAAATCCTCCCATAGTGATAATCTGATAAGCACATGTTTATCTCTGAAGAAGCTGATATTGCACTCGCCCCTGATTCCGCACTGTATTGGGATAATTCTTCTTAGCTCCTGTATATCCGGCCAACCGTATGAAAATTTGCCCAACACCACGTACTGTAAACCCTCAATAATGTTCATGCAAGTCACCTCTGCTTCTGTGTATTTGACGATGGGTTGTCCGTGTATGAAGGTTGCTTTCTTGAAAGGGATTGGCTCGATTTTCCAGTTAGGGTTCACCGTTGCTATATTGTTCAAGGTCGATGGTTTTAGGATTTGGGAGTAATCTAGGGGTTGGGGTGTGGTGAGGAAGTGTCTGGGGTTAGGGAAGTGGTCGGAGGTGGCTGGCCAGCCGGGATTTCGCCGGCTAGCATCGCCATTGTTGGCGATGAAGTGCTTCGGATGTATCGCTCGTCTCTCTCACTCTATCGCCAGACCTTCTCTCTCCCCTACTATAGCACATGCTCCTCCTCGGCCTCTGCCTCTGCCAGCCTCTAGCAACACCGGCTCGAGGGGGCAGCATTATTGGTAACTGCAGCTCATGTCCTCACCATCTATGAGAGTATAGAATAACAAAGGCTCAAACTCCGAAATCAATAAATCCTCACTATAGGAATCAACAAGTGGCATTTTTTTCCTAATAGTTCTATAGCCTCTCAAAGATAGTACAGATGTCTCTGTACCGATCCGCAAAACTCTACTAAACTTGCTTATGACTCATAGCACCTATGAACCTAAAGATCTGACAATAACATGTCACAAACCCAAGTCCCCACATTAGGATGTCATGATGGCACCTAGTCCCTAAGACTAGGTAAGCCTAACACGTTGAGTTATTAATGAATTTAAACCATTTAACCATTAAACATGAACCAGTAATTGCCATACATAGCCAACAACCATCAATAGAAATACAATATCCCAAAATAAGTAGTACGAAGTCATAAGCTTTTCTAAGAGTAAATAAGAATAACAAATACATCACTATTTGGAATAGAAGTAAACAATAACTAAGTGAAGTTTCGGAAGGTGACTCCGTGACCTATGAGCGGAGTGGTAGGTATACCTTTGTAACGACCCGACTTGTCGTTTTGAGAATTTATGTCCCGTTCAATGACTTAAGGTCCCGAGCAGCTTTGTAATGTGTTTTATGACTTGCGTGTGTGGTCGAGTTTGGTTTTTGGATGATAGAGGATTAATCGAAAGAACAATTCTTATTTTTGAAGTTTAAATGAAAAGATTTGACCGGAGTTTGACTTCTGAGCAAACAACTCTGGTTTCGGAGTTAGGCGTACGTCCGAATATGGAAGTCCGTAGGACAATTTGACGCATGTTGGCAAAAATTGGAAAATTTAAAGTTTGAAATACTTATAAGTCTAACTGAGGGTTGACTTTGTTGATAACGGGTTTGGATTTCAATTTCGAAAATTAGAACAGCTCAATTACATCATTTATGACTTGTGTGCAAAATTTTAAGTCGTTCTGGATTGATTGATACATTTCGGCACAAGATATAGAATTTGGAAATTCGAGAACTCATAATTTGATTCGAGGTGCGACTTGTAATTTTAGCGTCATTCGATATAATTTCAGACCCCGAGTAGGTCCGTGTTAAGCTACGGGACTTACTGGTATATTCGGACAAGGTCCCGAGTGGCTCGGATGAGTTTTGGATGGGGTTTGGATCGTTTGGTGTCTTGTTGAAGCTGCTGGAATTTATGTTGGCAGAAGTTGTTTCTGGGCAGCAACTGGTGCAATCACACCTGCAAAATTTTAGGGCAAGTGCGGTCACAAAAGCGACACCTTGCATCGCAGAAGTGAGGATGGCTGGACTGGAGGGGGCTTCGCAGAAGCAAAACATGGCACACTTCAGCAGCCTCACACAAGCGAACATTGCCTTCGCAGAAGCGAAGAAAGCGCAGACGCGTTGGGCTACTCGCACCTGCGACTGCGCAGAAGCGGACAATCTACCGCAGGTTCGATGAATCAGCTGGGAAGTGCACTTCCCAGATGCGAGTTTTGGCTCACAGAAGCGAGCTCGCAAGCACACAAATTTGTTCTGCAAAAGCAAAACTGGGCAGAAACTTAAGGACCAAAATTGGTCATTTTCTTCATTTTGAGTTAGAATTTAAAGCTGGGTTTTAGGGCGATTTTGGAGGAGTTCTTCACGACTTTGACTTGGGTAAGTGTTCTATATCCAAAAGTGATTATGTTTCATGATTCTATGGTTATATCCATCAATTATTAGTGAATCAATTGGAAGAAAAAGGGATTTTTGCAAAATCTTTCAAAAACAAACAATGTAGATTTGGAGGATGATTTGTTATTCGAATTTGATAAAATTGGTATTGTTGAACTCGTATCGGAATGGGAGTTCGTATTTCTTAAAAACTTTTTCTAGGTTCCATGTAAATTTTTGTGTGATTTGAGTTGTTAATTGATTTCGTCGTACCTTTGGAATTGATTGTGGCCTATGGGCAACTTGTGATATGAATTGTTTGTGTTGTGTTGTTGTGATAATATTCCGTGTAAATTTTTGTGTGATTTGAGTTATTATTATGCGGACATAAGGGTGGCATCCCACTGTTTATAATATGCGGACATAAGGGTGGCATTTTACTGTTGCTATGTGTGTTGGAGTATTGTCTAGGAGGAGAGATAAGGTTGGCTATTATACGGAGCAATAAGGGAGTTATTATAGGAGCGATAAGGGTGGTTAGGAGCGACAAGGGTGGCTATTGATATTGTCAGGGCAGAGGGATGAGTGTGGCTATCATATGGAGCGATACGGGTGGCTATAGGAGAGATAAGGCTGGCTATTGTTAGGGATTTTTACATGATGATGTAGGGTTATTGCGTTGGTAATTTTCATGTGATGTTGTGATTTTTCTTGTGTTTATTTTTAAATCTTGTGCAACTTGTCTTATTGTTTTGGTAAACTTGATAATAGTCTGATCTATATTGAAATTGTGAGCCTGTGGCTATTGCCAGGCGAATTATGTTGCACGTGAACTGTCCATGCAGATGTAATAAGAAATGTGGGCAAGAGGTGTCGGGAAAATATAATGATTATGTTATTGGCATGTGAATTGTCTGTGCAGATGTGATATGAAATGTGGGCACGAGGTGCCAAAGAAACATAATGATTTTTATTATTGGCACGTAAGTTGTCCGTGCGGTTATGATAGAAATATGGGTACGAGTTGCCGTGGATATATGAAAGTGGGCTGAGACCCATGTTATGAAAATATGAAAGTGGGCTAAGACCCTTGTTTTATGATTATGCAATGAGGTGTCACAGAGTGACTTTTATTTGAAAGAATTATATTCGAAATATTTATTTGAAAGAAGTTTATTTGAAAGATATTTATTTGAAAGAATTATATTCGAAAGATATTTATTTTAAAGAAGTATATTCGAAAGATATTTATTTGAAAGAATTATATTCGAATGATTTTTATTTGAAAAAAAAACTTATATGTGAAAGATTTATATTGGAAGGACTTGATTAATTGGTTGTGCTTGTGCTCCTTATTCGTTTGAGAAATAATTATGGTGTTCTTGTTGCCTTGCTGTTTATATCACTGGTTGATTTTGTTGCTATCATTGCTAGTTGTTTCCAGTACTATTGTATCCTACTATATTACACATGTTATTTGACTAGTGAGTGTCTTGACTGTACCTCATCACTACTCCACCGAGGTTAGTCTTGATACTTAATGGGTACTGACTGTTGTGTACATGTACTACACTTCTGCACATTTATGTGCAGAGCCAGGTATTGGAGATATCAGACTCGGACAGAGTTAGAGTGTGATCGCAAGGATTCAAGGTAGAGCTGCTTGGTCGTCGTAGTCCCTTGGAGTCTTTCCATTTTATTGTACTGTTAATTTCTTGTTCGAACAATATTGTCTATTCGATCCTTGAGATCATTCCATGTATTCAGTTAGAGTTCGTGACTCTGTATCACTAGTCTCGGGAGGTTGTTACAATTATTTCCGCTTTTGGTTTCGACACTTGTATTGAATAATCTATTTTAAAAAAATGGCTCGGAATGTAATTGTAATCGAATTACCTTGTCTTAAAGACTAAGTGCCATCACGATGTCTGTGGTGGGTTTTTGGTTCGTGACAAGTTAGTATCAGAGCTCTAGGTTCATAGGTTCTACGAGTCACGAATGAGTCTACATGCGGATCAATACGGAGACGTTTGTACTTATCTTCGAGAGGCTACAGAACTATTAGGAAATTTCCACTTGTTTCATTCTTGTCGTGTGGAATTTGTTGATTTTGGAGTTTGAGCCTTTGTATCTCTATTCTTTCACAGATAGTGAAGACACGTGCTACCGGGCCAGCTGAGCAGACACCCGCGCATTCTTCTACGGCCCCAAGAGGCCGGGGCCAAGGTAGAGGCCGAGGAAAGGCACGTGCCGCTAGAGCACCTGTCAGAGCAGCAGTTGAGGAGCTGCCAGTAGCTCCGGTTAGGGGACAAGTACCGGAAGCACCTGTTGTTACCCCCAAACTTCAGGAGACCTTAGTACAGTTCCTGAACATGTTTGGTACATTAACTCAGGGGATTGATCTCCATTTAACCAAATACTTCACAAATTGGGGGAGGAGTTCAGACTCCTATTGCCCGTACTCCAGAGCAGTAGGTTCACATTGGTCAGGTTCTGGGTGTGGTGTCGGTACAACTTGTTATTCCGCTTCATCCTGAGGTCAGACCAGAGGCATCAGAAGAAGAACAAAAGAGACTTCAGAGGTTTAAGAGGTATAGTCCACCTACTTTTAGTGGCACAGCTACTGAGGATGCCCAGGGATTTCTAGAAAAGTGTCACTATATTCTCCAGAATATGGGTATTGTGAAAGTGAGTGGAGTTGCCTTTACTACATTTCAGCTGTCAGGAGCAGCGTATCAATGGTGGCAAGCTTATGGAGAGGGTAGACCAGCCGATGCAACACCACTAACTTGGGCTCAATTTTCAGAGATGTTATTGAAAGAGTTTGTTCCCTAGACTCTCTGGGATGAGTGGTGTACAAAGTTTGAACAGTTACATCAGGGCACCATGACGGTGTTAAATATGCCATCAGGTTGAGTGAGTTAGCGTGTCATGCTCCTATTTTAGCTCCTACAGTCAGAGAGCGAGTCCACAGATTCATTGAAGGGCTCGATTATGATCTTAAAATATGCATGGCTCGAGGGGTGCATACTGATATTCCATTTCAGCAAGTAGTAGAGATTGTCAGGATGTTAGAACGTGTTCGAAATGAAGAAAAGGAGTCTAAGGAGGCCAAGAGGTCTCGAAATTATGGAGGATTCAGTGGATTCTACTCCAAAGCTATCACCCATCATGGCGGAGGCTCGGGTAATCGGTCAGCCCAGTCCATAATTCAGAGTACTCGTAGTGCTCCAATGAGTACTTTTAGTGCACCACCAGCACGGGGTTCTTGCAGTGATTATCTCAGTTATTCAGCATAGACTCGGTATGAGCAGTCGCGCCCGCAGAGGGGTTGTTATGAATGTGGTGATACTAGGCACATTATGAGAGACTGCCCCAGACTTGGGAGAGGCGGATTTTATAAGAGCACTCAGGCTACAGGCTCTGCTCCAGTTACTACCCCACATGCACATCCAGTTAGGGGTGGAGGACAGGCGGGTAGAGGGTGCCCTAGAGGGGGAGGCCCGGCCCATTGATATAATTGCTATGGTATGGTTGAGGTCGCTACACCAGATGGTGTCGTTACAGCTATGATGTAATTCATAATAGAGGAGCACTATTCTTATTTTGATTCAATCCCGATTATCGAGGTGAGATCTTCTATCATGCTCCTTATACGGTGAGTTTGTTTATTTGTACTCCAATCACGTGTTTATCCCTATTGGGAGATTTGATGGTGCTAGCCCGTGTCTATCATTTTTGTTTTGTACACTATTAAGGGCTATGAGTCCAAAAGTGACTTTCTATTACTCACTATAGTGGTTTTTTATACAAATTCGGGATAATTTGGTTAAAAATTGTGAATCTAATGCCCTACCGGTATGGGAGTTTATTATGTGTTGTGAAATTGTTTGGCGGGATTTATTTAAAAGAAGGAAAAAGAAATGGAAAATTTTCAGTTGGCATGATGTGCATAATACTTATGATTCAGAGCTTAGGATGGAATCTTCGGGTTTTAATGTGAATTAATATGTTTAAACCGGGCTACGTGCCGCAGTGGAAGTTATATCGAGATGAAATCTTTGTTGTTAAATTCATATGTTTTAAATTCTCCCTTGTGATATTTTTTGCATTATAGTATAGATAGGGAGTTATGCCTTCTAGGCTTGTTTGATAATTCTTTTGTGTGTTTATCTGCGCATGTTAGTCATAGTTGTGTTGTGCTTATTGTGTTTTAGCCTACGAGGTATGTGCCCAGACGGCGTTAAATGTGACTCGACGATTCGGGTAAATAATTATGAGGTTTTCATGTTCCCTACATTGTTATCAGTATTGTGAAGGTTTGAAACAAGGCCTGAACTGAAATGAAATTTATTTGCCAGTGCTGAAATTGATTATGGCCAGCCAATGTGGCCTGAGTTATTATTATGGGAGAATTTGATGTGTTACATTGTGTGAATGTGTCGTGCCAGTGTAGGCACGAGTGCTACAGCAGGTTGAGACTAACACCGTGCGTTGATGTGAACATCAGGCCTTTTTGAAAATGATTGAAGTGTAAGAAATTTGGTACTAAGGTTATAAGTGTAGATAAGAGAAATAATCTTCAGTTGAATTATGTTGATTTGCGATGACGTAGAATCACCCGCGAGTAAATGTATGAAGAATACACTGAGTAATTTAATGTCCTCAAAAAGATTCTTAGCATGCTCAAGGACGAACGTATGTTTAAGAGGGGGAGAATGTAATGACATAGCTTGTCATTTTGAGAATTTACGTCCCGTTCGACAACTTAAGGTCCCCAGAAGCTTTGTAATGTGGATTATTATGACTTGCGTGTGTGGTCGAGTTTGGTTTTCAGATGATACCGGATTAAATTGAAAGAACAATTCTTATTTTTGAAGCTTAAATGAAAAGAGTTGACCGGAGTTTGACTTCTAAGCAAACGACTCCGGAATGAAATTTTTATGATTTCAATAGCTTCGTAAGATGATTTTGAACTTAAACATACGTCCGGATTCAGATTTGGAAGTCTGTAGAACAATTCGGCACATTTTGGCGAAAATTGGAAAAGTAAAAGTTTGAATTATTTATAAGCCTGACTGAGGGTTGAATTTGTTGATAACGAGTTCATATTTCGATTCCGGAAACTGGAATAGCTACATTACATCATTTATGATTTATGTGCAAAATTTAAAGTCATTCTGGATTGATTTGATGCGTTTCGGCACAAGATTTGGAATTTGAAAATTCGAAAACTCACAATTCGATTCGAGGCGCGACTTTTAATTTCAGCGTTGTTTGATGTAATTTGAGACCCCGTGTAGGTTCGTATTATGTTACTGGACTTATTGGTATAATCGGACAAGGTCCCGAGTGGCTCGGATGAGTTTTGGACGGGGTTCGGATCGTTTAGCGCCTGGTTGAAGCTGCTGGAATTTCTGTTGGCGGAAGCTGTTTAGCGCAGGTGTGACATCGCAAAAGTGACAGCTTGCATCGCAGAAGCGAGGATGGCTGGACTAGAGGGGGCTTCGCAAAAGCGAAACATGGCACGCTTCAGCGGCCTCGCACAAGCAAACGTTGGCTTCGCAGAAGCGAAGTAAGCGCAGAAGTGATGGGCTGCTCGCACCTGCGACTGCGTAGAAGCGGACATTCTACCGCAAGTGCGATGAATCAGCAGGGCAGTGCATGTTGCAGATGCGAGTTTTGGCTCGCAGAAGCAAGCTCGCAGGCACGCAAATTTGTTCCGCATAAGCGAAACTGGGCAAAAACTTAAGGACCAAAAATGTTCATTTTCTTCATTTTGTTTTGGAGTTTGAAACTCGATTTTTGGGCGATTTTAGAGGAGTTCTTCATGACTCTGACTTGGATAAGTGTTCTATATCCGAAAGTGATTATATTTCATGATTCTATGGTTATATCCATTAATTACTAGTGAATCAATTAGAAAAAAAAAAGGATTTTTGCAAAATCTTTCAAAAACAAAAAAATGTAGATTTGGAGGACGATTTGTTATTGGAATTGGATAAAATTGGTATGGTTGAACTCGTATCGGAATGGGTGAAAAAATTCTGCAGGGTTCCGAGATGCGGCCCCACGTTGACTTTCGAGTTGACTTTTTAATATGAAATTTTAAGTTGACGTTTTATTATCCGAAATTATTTTCGATGAATTTTAATGAAGTTATATAATTTATTTTGCTAGATTTGAGCCGTCCGGAGATCATTTCACGCAAGAAGACTATTTTGGAATATCGGCCTAAATTCAAAAAGGTAAGTATCTTGCCTAACCTTGAGTGTGGGAGTTACCCCTTAGGCATTGAGTCTTATGTGGAAATTGTGTATTTGAAAGCCGTATATGCGAGGTGACGAGTACGTACTTGTATTATATGTGCAAATTATATCGGTTAAAATTATTAGACACACTTATGTATTAAATTGAAAATTGTTGGCACTTGTTAAATCTTTTATTTGCCCTGTCGCATTCCTTACTTGCTGAGTTGCTCCAAAATGCTTACTTGAATTATTACTATATTGTCCATTCGTGAGTACTTTTATTGTTAAGCTGTCGTGTTTCATTATTGATTTTTATCTGCTAATAATTAACGGGAAATTTAGTTAATAAGAAGCATAAATTATTTACCAGAAGGATGTTGTTTACCTTGCTGAATTACTTTTCAATTATATTGTTATTATTAGGAATTTCATAAATGTTGGGTGGCCTTGGGGTATTTGCTGTGAAATTAATTGATTTCGTCGTACCTTTGGAATTGGTTGTGGCCTACGAGCAACATGTGATATAAATTATTTGTATTGTTTGTGATAATATTCCGTGTAAATTTTTGTGTGATTTGAGTTATTATTATGCGGACATAAGGGTGGCATCCCACTGTTGATAATATGTGGACATAAGGGCGGCATTTCTCTGTTGTTATGTGTGTTGAAGTATTGTCTTGGAGGAGAGATAAGGGTGGCTATTATACGGAGCGATAAGGGAGGCTATTAAAGGAGCAATAAGGGTGGCTATATGAGCGATAAGAGTGGCTATTGATATTGTCAGGGCGGAGGGATAAGGGTGGCTATTATATGGAGTGACAAGGGTGGCTATTTTCAGGGATTTTATATGATGTTGTGGGGTTATTGCATTAGTAATTTTCATGCGATGTTATGATTTTCCTTGTGTTTATTTTTATATCTTGTGCAACTTGTCTTGTTTGTTTCGGTATACTTGATAATAGTCTGATCTATGTTGAAATTGTGAGCCTGTGGCTATTGCCTGGCGGATTATGTTATTGGCACGTGAACTGTCCGTATAGATGTGATATGAAATGTGTGCACGAGGTGTCGGGGAAATATATTGATTATGTTATTGGCACCTGAACTGTCCGTGCAGATGTGATATGAAATGTGGGCACGAGGTGCAGGAGAAATATATTGATTTTTATTATTGGCATGTGAGTTGTCCATGCAGTTATGATAGAAATATGGGCACAAGGTGCCGTGGAAATATTAAAGTGGGATGAGACCCGTGTTACAAAAATATGAAAGTGGCTGAGATCCGTGTTTATTTGAAAGAAGTATATTGGAAAGATATTTATTTGAAAGAAGTATATTCGAAAGATATTTATTTGAAAGAATTATATTCGAAAGATTTTTATTTGAAAAAAAAAAACTTATCTGTGAAAGATTTATATTTGAAGGACTTGATTAATTGGTTGTACTTGTGTTCCTTATTCATTTGAGCAATAATTATAGTATTCTTGTTGCCTTGCTGTTTATATCACTAGTTGATTTTTGTTGCCATCATTGCTAGTTGTTTCCCAGTACTATTGTATACTGCTTTACTGAGCTGATTATTTGACTAGTGAGTGTCTTGACTGTACCTCGTCACTACTCCAGCGAGGTTAGTCTTGATACTTATAGGGTACCGACTGTGGTGTACTCATACAACACTTCTACACAATTTTGTGTACATCCATGTATTGGATATATCGGACTCGGACAGAGTTGGAGTGTGATTGCAAGGATTCAAGGTAGAGCCGCTTGGTCATCGCAGTCCCTTAGAATCTTTCCATTTTATTGTACTGTTAATTTTTTATACGAACAGTATTGTATATTCGATCCTCGTGATCATTCCGTGTATTCAGTTAGAGTTTGTGACTTTGTATTACCAGTCTGGGAAGTTGTTATAATTATTTCCGCTTTTGGTTTCGACACTTGTATTAAATTATTTATTTAAAAAAATGGCTCAAAATATAATTGTAATCGGCTTACCTAGTCTTAAAGACTAAGTGCCATCATGACGCCTTTGGTGGGATTATGGGTGGTGACAACCTTGAAGTCTCCGTAGAAAATCTCTAACAGCTAGCTAACGACCAGCCTGCTCAGAGGTACCTGGATCTGCACAAAAATGTGCAAAAGTATAGCATGAGTACACCATAACGGTACCCAGTAAGTATCAAAACTAACTTCGGTGGAGTAGTGACGAGGTACAGTCGAGACACCTACTAGACATAATAACCTATGCAAGTATTAATATAGGACTAACAGAGGAACAATATCAATATAAGGCTAAACATGGAAAGAATAACAATATAACACTAGAAATGAAAAGTAGAAGCAACAAATAGTAACGAGGAGTAACGGGTGATTTCACAACAAGGTAATCAAAACACAATCGAAGTACCAGTAAGACCAATTAAGGGAAACAAATGACAACCAAATAATCGACCGTTCTTTCACAAGGTCTGCATAAGAATCACCTCGAGGTACCCCACTTCAAAATCACAAATCACGAGTCATAATCACATGGCATCTCGTGCCCATATTATCATTCACAACCGCACGAACAACTCACGTGTTAACGGACAACTCACATGACAATACCATTAATACCTCATATCTGCACGGACAACTCACGTGCCAATAGTAACAATACCTTGTATCTTCACAACTCACGTCCCAATAGTAACAATATCTCATATCCGCTCGGACAACTCACGTGCCACCAGTCCAATCCACACACATAAGGCAGGTATACAAGAATACATGTGCATGATCAATAAACATCAAGATAGTGATATAGGTGACATGTTACGGTGTATGCTTGTGCAAGTGTACTATCACAGTCAACAGGTAGAATCAAAGTAGAACACTGGAAACAACACATCAAAACCTGTAATATGCATGACAGACACAAGAAGATCACACCACCACACAAATATCTTCAATAACAATGTCCCCAAGCCATCACAAAGCTTCTTCTACATAGCCCGCATTGTCTTGCCGCGTGCGCAACAATAAAGTAAATTCCCGCCTTGTCTCCCCACACGCAAATCAATAATTGTCCCACCTCATCTCGCCACATGCGCAAACCCAACATAAATGGCCCGCCTTGTCTTGCCGCATGTGTAAATATCAAGAATAACAATAGCACGAATAACTGCAAAACACCACGACAATCCTCTCAAAATTCCCACATGTGCCAAGGTCGCAACAACACAACATATCAACTAGCACAACACGTGCCCATATGCCACAATATTTCCAAAACAATAATACCAATACCACGACACTATATAGCCCACAGCTCAACAACACTGAGTGTAATAACAACAACAATAATACGAGAATACGGCAAGTAAATCAACACAAGAATTATAACAACACAATAAATCGGAAGAATAAACTCAGCAATGAAAGAGATAACATGTAATAACGACTTCAAATAAGGAGAAATCAACAATAAAAAGAGGTAGCATGACAATAAAAGAGGTAAAAACTTCAATTAAAGTATATAGAAGTGAGCTTGACAATAAAAGATAGGACATGTACTAACAACTTCAAATATAATATGTAAGAGTAAACTTAACAATGGAAAATATATCATGATATGGCAACTTCAAATTAATGCATGAAAACCCTAAGAGTCTAAACAAGTCAATTTTCACATATAAAGCCGTGTACACACTCGTCACCTCGTGTAATCGTCTTCCACATAAATCAAATAGTGCAATTAAGCCAATCCCTACGGGGTAGTTCTCCCATACAAAGTTAGGCACGATACTTGCATCAACTAGGCCAAATCAACACTCAAAAATAGCTTTTCCTTTATAATTCACCTCTGCTCGGCTCAAATCTAACCAAAATTGACTTAATAACATCAAATAATGCAAGATAAACCAATTCCAATAAGTAAAGCTATGATCTTCATACCATTCTCAAAAAGTCAACAGAAGTCAACCCCGGGTCCCTCCGGTCAAAACTCGAGTCCAAGGGTATATCTTGATTACCCATAATCCCACGAGTCCATATACGTGTTTTTGTTTTCAAATCCGAGTCCAATTCGATTCTCAAATCTCAAATTTTTATTTTTCAAAATATATACAAAATCCCCAAAAATTTCCCTTCAAATCTCATGATTTAGATGTTAAATCTCATATATAATCATCTAATATAATTGAAAATTGATCAAAATCACTTACCCGATATTTGTATATAAAAATCCCCTCTCCAAAATATCCTCCTACCGAGTCTAGGGTTCAATGATATGAAAATGAGACTAACACCCCTTCTTCTAGCCCTTTTGTGCAGGTGCATATGTAGAAAATGTGACATAGGGTTTGCAAATGTGAACCTTCGCAAATGCGGACAATACTTCGCAAATGCAGCGCCTGATGAACCTACGGATTGTTGCAAATGCGACCCTCACTTTGTATTTGCGGAGTCAGGCCCTTCGCAAGCGCCCATGTGATCGCCACTGCGATCCAGCTTAGCCCAGGCCCCCATCGCAAAATCGAACACTGTTCTTGCAAATGCGATCTTCCACCTCGCAAATGTGAGTATAGCAAATGCAAACAAAATCTGTTCTAAAACAAGCTAAACTGAAACTCTTTCAAACGCTCCGAAACACCTTTGAAACTCACCCGAGCCCTCAGGGCTTCATACCAAATACCCACACAAGTCTAAAAATATCATACGAGCTTGCTCGCCAAATCAAAACATCAAAATAACATCCAAAACGACGAATCGTACCTCAAAATACATGAAATCTACATTGAAACTCAAGAACTTCTAAAATCACAACCATGCGTCTGATTCCTATCAAATCAACTCGGAGTGATGAAAAACTTTGCAGACAAGTTCCAAATAAAAAATGGACCTATTCCAAGTCACAAAACCACAATTCAAACCTGATAGCCATAAAGTGAAACCTCAAACCTAAGGAATTTCTAAACCTTCAAATTGCCAACTTTCAGTAACACAAGCCAAATCAACCTAGATACTTCCAAATTCAATTCCGAGAATACATCCAAGTCCAAAATCACTATATGAACCTATCAGAGCCATCAAAATACAGTTCCAGGGTCATTTTCACAAAAGTCAAACCTCGATCAATATTTCTAACTTAATCTTCTAAAATGAAAAATATTTTTATGAATTAATCACGAAACTCTCAAACACCAAAACCGGCCACACACGTAAGTCATAATACAGAATACGAGGCCACTCAAGACATCGTACCACTGAATATAATGCTAAAGCTCAAAACGACTGGTCGAGTTGCTACAGAGGTATTTCATGTGGATCGGTGTTTGGATTGGGTCACGCATTGCGGCGGAGTTATGTTGGGATATGATCCTTTGTGTTAGATTCGTGTGTCTTGGTACTACTATGTATGACGGGTTCATAACATTGCGCTTTTGGTGTTATCTGTTGAGCTTCCAGGACGATTCTCTCATTTGATTCTCTTTTCATTATTGGGTACATTTGAGTTGTTGCTTATTGGTGCACGGGTTGCACGATTTGTGACTTTAGGTAGTATTGGTGTGGCATGTTAGTAGAGCAACATGTATTTTATGAGATGAGGCCATTGGACCTGGAATAAGTGCTATCGGATTTGATTACGGTAAGTTTTGAAGAACAATATAGGAAGTCAGCTTATAATTTGGCAATGCTTCTTATCGGGCAAGAAGCTCCACGACTAGTTGATATGATAAGTGGTTATGAGATCCTGCATGTTTCTTTCATCATTTGGCAGTGTACGAAGGTTTAGAACGAGGTTTTATTTGATATGAGGTTTGTTACTGGTACCGGATTTGTCATTGGGCAGCTATTGGCTGAAAATTATTGCTATGAGTATCTAAGTTATGTGGTATATCATGTGATTATATCTTGGGTTATGAATATGGCTTGATACAGCTTGTTCAGACTTGCACAATGTTCAGATGCGAGAACCGGGTCTTGTAATCGATTCCACATGTTGGAGATTTGATTCTAAAGCTTATATGATGTCAGGATAATATGGATTGGGGTACTGACGAGCTACGGGCGTACATGATTTTCTGCTCATACTGTGTCAAATTATAGTAAAGTTGTAAGATATCGTCCAACAAAGATTGGAACCACCTACGCTATAGATTTGTATTGTTTTTGTCACTATTTGAGAGAATCAAATTGGTAAAGAGAGAGTTGTTAACAAAAATGGTAAAATAAAAGCAATACATATTTAGAGTTTTGTAATAAAAGATGGAGGTTGGGATAGTGCGAATCATCAAGATAAAAGTATTATAATAAAATTGAAATTTTACTATTTATTATATGTTTAATGAAATGTTGACTTATTTCTAATTCAACCAAATTACATAAAAGTAACTAATTAATAACACCTCTTTCGATTAGTATAGTCAATCAATTAACAGTGAAACAAAGACATTGTTTGAAGAATGACCACTTATTTCTAGGACATCACTCCACATAACAATAATATATATATATATATATATATATATATATATATATATATATATATATATATATGTATGTATGTATATAAATAGCACCGCTCGCGTTTAATGTTATTAATTTATTGACAGTTAGTGACATTAAACCGTAATTGACTAATTACACCTCTTTCGATTAATGTAGTTAACCAATTAAAGTAATGGCTTTTAACAAGAATTATCTTAGTTGAGTGCACCAAGTGAAAAAAAGCCTATTTCGATTAGCCTTTGCCAAATTCATAAACTTGTTTAAATCTTTCTCTTCTCCCGAATAAGAAATAAAATAACAAGATGAAGATTTCAGTGAGTGATATAATAGATCAAATAATAGAAATAATCATTATCAAATACCTTGGTGTATAACGATGATAAAGAGAAAATCTCAACATAAAATGATAATAAAATTAAGATAATTATTATAACACTTTTATAGCTTCATCTAGTATCCCAAACCAAAGAAAATTATTCCATTATGGAGAAAAGATAAATAGAAAAATACTATTCCTAAAATAAGAGAAATAACTTTTAAAACTAAATAAAAGCCAATTAAAATTGGTGTTCTCTGCACAAGAATGGTTCTCCCCTCTTTTCTACTGAAAAGCCATGCCTATTTATAGCAAATTATACCCGTAAAATTCTCAGGGATGTCATCCTTGGATTGGGGATGACATCCCTATCTCTTGAATCAATTTCTTCCAGGTGCCTCTTTCCACGGATGACATCCTTAGAATTGAGGAATGACATCCTTGGATTGGGATTCCATCCTTGGCCTTTTTGCTGTCTCTGCTTGAACACTATTCTTTCTTATCTTTTTCTTTTCTTTTCTTTTCTTTTCTTTTCTTTTCCTGCAACATTTATTAATAATTTTTACAAATATTGAACAAAAAATCATATTTATAAAAAAAATTAGTTATTTAATTTAATATATAATATATACTTATCAAATACCCCCATACTTGAACGTTTTCTCGTCCTCGAGCAAAGTACCCAAAATAAAATAGCGGCTAACATTTTAAAGTAAAATTATGAGATCTTTCGGCAAACAAGAATATAAACCAAGATCAAGCCAAGTGTCACGACCCAATTTCACCTATAGGCCGTGATGGCACCCAACGTCGCCGCTAGGCAAGCCAATGGTGAACTAGCCATGCATTTATTCTCTTTAACAATTTCAAAATGTTGATATTTTATTTATTAAGTAAGTAAGAGGTGAAAATTTTAATAAAATAAAGTGTAAACAAATGTAAGAACAAGTGTGGTGAAGTAAATACTCAAAAGCCATCAAATCCCTACTAACAAAATTCCACGGCCTGGTGTCACAAGTGTATGAGATACTAGTGGAGTATATAAAACACTAAACTACTGTCTGGAAGAGTAGACAGAAAGTAACTACAAAGAGAGTCTCTGGGTGCTGCAGAACGGGGTCAGAAAGCAGCTCACCACTAAGTCTCGGAGTATCAGAGATGCGCGCCAGGATAACTGCCAAATGCACGTGCCTTAGATCCTGCACATAAGTGCAGAAGTGTAGCGTGGGTATATAAACAACATGTACCCAGTAAGTATCCAGTCTAACCTCGAAGAAGTAGCGATGAGGGGTCGACGTCGACACTTACTATGGGCGGTGAATAAAATACAGAAATTCTAAACAGGTATGGGGCATGAAAATAATAATAATAATAATAACACAA
The DNA here is from genome assembly GCA_002018475.1 of Nicotiana obtusifolia. Lineage (NCBI taxonomy): Eukaryota > Viridiplantae > Streptophyta > Magnoliopsida > Solanales > Solanaceae > Nicotiana > Nicotiana obtusifolia. Next base: position 84,355 of record MCJB01049106.1, on the reverse strand, counting down.
TTACAAGAAGTGAATAAATGATTCCTCAACTGATAATAAATTCCAAAATCTCTAGCTAACACTTTAAATAAATTATAACCTCACAAGCCATAAAGTAATATCAAGTGTAATCAGGCTCCGAGCAGTATCATGCATGATTTATGCCAAGGTCGTACGGCCCAATCCAAAAATATATTGTCTGCACTGCGAGGGTCGAACGGCATGAACAATAGATGCATCTATTAACCTGTCGAGGCGAACGGCCTGCTCCCATGAGAATAGAGAAGTTTACCTCACTCGCGGAAGTACTTGCGACGCGAGAGGACATGGATTTCGCAAAGTGATTAAGTATTCTTCAATTCTTTCCCCAAAATAATAAATCTAACTTGGAAATTTTAACCTTAAAATCGATAGTCTCTGCTCTATTAAGATAATTAATGTGCACAACAAACACGATAGTACTATTAAAGCATGATGTAAATCTAAGACTACCCAGACATTTCATGGAATATAGCTATGCACGGACTCTCGTCACCTAGTGCGTACGCAGTTCCCCACACAAGTAATTCACAACAAAAATACAGCTGAGGGGATTGAGTTCCCTCTTACAAGGTTAGGCAAACGACTTAGCTCATTCTCAAGCTCACTTCCGGTCCACAAATACACTCTAAGTCCTCAACTTGGCGCCGAACAACCCGAAACTAGCCAAATAGTGTATAAATAAATCAATATATACTCAAAAGTTCATAATTTCACTATTGTAGTAATTACACAACCCAATTTGGAAGATTCCTAAAATTCACCCCTGGGCTCACGTGCCCAGATTCCGGAAATTTTCGAAGTTAATTGTTGCCCATAACTTCGCAAACTCAAATATATCATTTTCACGCAATTCCATAACCATTTTCATGGTTAAATTCTATTTTTATCAAATTTAGGTTTTTCAACTAATCGCATAATTTCCATTCTATTTTTCATGTTAAAATCTACCCATAATCTATGTATTTTACTTATACTGTGTAGGAATTACTTACCTTCAATAGCTAGGTGGAAATCCCTCTCCAAGAAACTCCAAAAATTGCCCAAGAAGTGAAATAAATGAACCAAAATGGCCTAAGTCCCGTATTAAATGGACCTCACTGCCTCCCAGCGATTTTCGCTTCTGCACAGAATTGCCCGCTTCTGCAGCTCCGCATCTGCGGAAAATGCATCGCAGATGCAGCCCTCCCCAGCTAACCTACTTCTGCTTCTACAGACAAAGGCTCGCTTCTGCGAGCCCACTCCTGCTGCTTACGTGCCGCGCCTGCGACCTTTCACGCTTCTGCAGTCATCTGCCTCGCACCTGCGCTTTCGCAGGTGCGCTCCTTTCCTCGCTTCTGCAACTGCACGCCTAGGCTGCCCAAGCCGCTTCTTCGAGCTTCACCTTGCTTCTGCGAGGTCAATTCTATGACCAAACTTCCACAAAAGTGGTGGCACCAGCAACAGAAAATTCCCACCTCTTCAACATGGCCCAAATCGATCTGATATCCGTCTGAAACTCGCCCAAGCCACTAGGGGCCTTAACCAAATATACTAAAAAGTTCATAAACATAAGACGGAGTCGCTCGAACCCTCGAAACACGTAAACCAACCTCAAAATTAAGAATCACACTCCAAACCTAATCGAATCAACTTATAAGCTTCAAGTTCTTCCAACTTGCTCTGAATGCGCCGAATCATACTTAAACTACTCGGAATGACACCAAATTTTGCGTGAAAGTATTAAATCACCATACGGAGCTATTCCCATGCTTGGAATCCCAAAAGGACCTCGATAACACTAAAACCTACTTCAATGCAAACTTAAAGCTCTTTAAAACCTTCAGTGCACCAACTTTCAACTTTAGGCGCCGAAACGCTCCCGGGTCATCCAAAACCCGATCCAAACACACACCCAAGTCCAAAATCATCATACAAACCTATTGAGACTGTCAAATCCCAGTTCTGAGGTCGTTTACTAAAAACGTCGACCCAAGTCTACCAAATATGAAGAAACTAAGTGTTCCGATTCAACCCGAGCCCTTCCAAATCCTGAACTAACCACCCTCCCAAATCATAAAACAGTAAAAGCACGTACGCGGAGTCTTATTTAGGGGAATGGGGATCTAGGAAGCAAAAAAACCGGTCGGGTCGTTACATTCTCCACCTCTTAAACAAATGTTCATCCTCAAACGGGTCTAGAATAGTACCTAGAGTACCGAATAAGTGTGGATATCTGCTCTGCTTGTCCTCCTCGGTCACCCAAGTCACCTCCTCGACTGGTTGACCTCTCCACTAAACTTTTACCAAATAAATCTTCTTGGACCTCAACTGACGAACCTGCCTGTCAACAATGGCAACTGGCTCCTCCTCATAACCCAGGCTCTCATCTAGTTGAACCATGTTGTAGTATAGCACATGCGACCCCTCCGCATGATACTTCTGGAGCATAGACACGTGGAAGACCGAATGAACTCCCGTTAGACTGGGAGGCAAAGCAAGCTCATAGCAACCTCCCCAACTCGTCTCAACGCCTCAAATGGACCTATAAACCTTGGGCTCAACTTTTCCTTCTTCTTGAACCTCATGATTCCCTTCATCGGTGAGACCTTCAAGAGAACCTTCTCGCCCACCATAAATGACAACTCATGTGCCTTCTAATCCGCATGACTCTTCTTTCTGGATTGTGCTGTGCGAAGTCGCTCCTGAATCTACTTTACCTTTCCAAGGCATCCGTCACCAAACCAGTACCATATAACTTAGCCTAACCGGGCTCAAACCATTCGATGGGCGAACGACATCGCCGACCATATAAAACCTCAAATTAAGAAATCTTGATGTTGGACTGATAATTGTTGTCGTAAGCAAACTCAGCCAAAGGCAAGAATCGATCCCACTGCCCTCCGAAGTCAATCACACATGCTCTAAGCATATCCTCTAAGATCTGAATCGTCTGCTCCAACTTCCCGTCGGTCTGCAGATGAAAGGTTGTGCTGAGCTCTACCCAGGTCCCCAACTTACTCTATACTGCCCTCCAGAAATGCGAAGTAAACTGAGAGCCTCTATCTGATATAATGGAAATAGGCACACCGTGCAACCAAACAATCTCCTGAATGTAAATTTAGGCCAATCTCTCTAAAGAATACATAGTCACCATCGGAATGAAGTGTGCCGACTTGGTCAACCAATCAACAATGACCCAAACTGCATCAAACTTTATCATGGTCTGTGGCAACCCAACTATGAAGTCCATAGTGATATGCTACTATTTCCACTCAGGTATAACCATATGCTAGTAGGCCACCTGGCCTCTGATGCTCATACTTAACATGCTGGCAATTAAGGCACCCCCCACCTACTCAACTATGTTCTTCTTCATCCGCCGCCACCAATAATGCTGCCTCAGGTCGCGATATATCTTCGTAGCACCTGGATGAATAGAATACCGAGAACTATGTGCCTCCTCTAGAATCTTTTCCCTCAATCCATCAACATTAGGGACACATAGAAGAACCTGGAGTTGCAGAACACCATCCTCACCGATAGTAACCTCCTTGGCACCACCGTGTAGTACCGTCTCTCTGAGAACCAATAAGTGTGGATCGTCGTACTGGCGAGCCTTGATCTACTCGAATAGCTAAGACTGGGTGACGACGCATGCAACAACTCGGCTGGGCTCTGAAATATCAAACCTCACAAGTCTGTTAGCCAAGGATTGAATGTGCGAAGTTAATGGCCTCTCCTCTGCATAAATGAATGTCAAACTCTCCATACTCTCCGCCTTTATGCTCATGGCATCCAGCACCACACTCACCTTGCCCGGATGATAAAGGATGGTAATATCATAATCTTTTAGTAACTCAAGCCACCTGCGCTACCTCAAATTGATATCCCTCTGCTTGAACAAATGCTGCAAGCTGCGATGATCGGTGTAAACCTCACAGGACACCCCATAAAGATAATGCCTCCAGATCTTAAGAGCAAGAACTATCGCGGCCAACTCTAAATCAAGTACGGGGTAATTCTTCTCATGGGTCTTTAGCTGACGTGAAGCATATAAAATAACTCGCCCCTCCTGTATCAATACACAACCCAGACCTACACGCAAAGCGTCACAATACACAGTATACATCCCTGAATTGGAATGCAACACTAAAACCGGTGATAAAGTCAATGCGGGCTTGAGCTTCTGAAAGCTCGCCTCACTATCATCGGACCATCGGAACAGAGCACCCTTCTAGGTCAATCTAGTCAAAGGTGCTGCAATAGATGAGAAGCCCTCCACAAATCGACGATAATAACATGCTAACGCCAAGAAGCTCCTGATCTCGATTGCTGTGGTAGGACGAGGCCAACTCTGAACTGCCTCGATCTACCGGGATCTACCTTAATACCCTCACCTGATAAAACATGCCCTAAGAATGCCATAGAATCTAACCAAAACTTACACTTGGAGAACTTAGCATATAGCTTCTGTTCCCGCAAGGTCTGAAGTTCCACTCTCAAATGTTGCTCGTGCTCCTCCATGCTACGCGAGTAGATCAAAATGTCATCAATGAAGAAAATGACAAACGAGTCAATATACGACCTTAACACCTGGTTCGTCAAATCCATAAACATCGTCGCGGCGTTAGTCAAACCGAAGGACATTACCAAAAACTCATAGTGGCCATATCTAGTCCAGATAGCCGTCTTTAGAACATCTGAATCACGAAAATTCAACTAGTGGTACCCCGATCTCAAGTCATTCTTAGAGAACACCCTGGCACCCTGCAACTGGTCAAAGAAATCATCAATATGCGGCAACGGGTAATTGTTCTTAACGGTAACTTTGTTCAACTGGTGATAATCAATGCACATCCGCATAGTCCCATCTTTCTTCTTCACGAATAACATCGTTGCACCCCAAGACGACACACTCGGTCTGACGAACCCCTTTGCTAGCAACTCCTCAAGTTGTTCTTTCAACTCCTTCAACTCTTTCGCAGCCATGCGGTACGGTAGAATAGAGATAGGCTAGGTACCTGGAGTCCAAATCAACTGTTTGATATGCTGAATTTAATATCATTACCAATGATTACAATTTAATCAATATATACTAAAATAAAAAACAGAATAGTTTCCACGTCGACGAGTAAAAAGGGACTGCCTGGGATTGAAGAAAACCAGCATCCAGTAAAGCAGAAGAAAATTTTGCAAACCCATTTCGGGATGCTTGTTTAAGTCCATAGAGGGACTGATTCAGATAGAAGGAAACACATCGGAGAACACCCGAACTACGGGCACTAAATCAATTGCCAAAGTCTCTGCAGTAGTATCCCGAACATAAGCTAGATAGGCCAAACAACCCTTCTCGACCATGTGTCAAGCCTTTAGAAAAGAGATAACCCGACTAGATATACTGACAGATGAACCCTACCACTCCAATCTAGGAAACTCTGGAATCGCACCAAGGTAACAGCCTTGGCATGGCAATCAAGGATGGCGTGATATGGAGACAACCAATCCATGCCCAAGATGACCTCAAAGTCGGTCATATCAAGCAACAAAATCACCCACTGGTGTGGACACATATACAAGAGTACCCAAGGACTCGCGAGAAACATCTAGGAAATAAGCAAACAGAGATGAAACATATGAATATGTAGACCCTGGATCAAATAGTACCGAAGCATCCCTACCGCAGACGGAAAAAATACCTGTGATCACGGTATCTGAGGCCATCGCATTTGGTCTGGCTGGAAAAGCATAGAACCTAGCTGGAGCACCACTTAACTAACCTCCACCTTTAGGACGGACCCTACCCACCTACCCTCCGCCTCAGGGCGGCCGGATGGATGGTGCGGCAGCTATTACTATAATCATAGGCTGATGGCCCTACTGTACTGCCTTGCCCCGAAGTCTGGGACAAAACCTCTTCATGTGGCTAGGATCCCTGCACTCATAACAAACCCTCGGAACGGTGGACTACTGACCTAAAGTCTGACCCTGATGGCCTGAATACCCACTGGAGGAACCCTGAATGGCTGGTGGACAGTAGGAGCTCTCTGGCATGGCGCTGAAATAGGGCGGCACTAGAGCACCCCATGAAGGCGGCGGTAATATGTGGGCCTGCTACACTGATCCCTCACAAACTGACCTCTGGCCCCAGACGGAGCACTACTGAACCCTCCAGAATATCGAATATGCTTGTCCCTCGTCGTCTGCCCTCGGCTCCACTGACGAACACCTTCGATCCTCCGAGCTATCTCCACAACTAGCTCGTAAGAAGTCCCCATCTCAACCTCTCGGACCATAATGGCCTGGATACCAGAGTGCAAACTAGCAACAAACCTCTGCACTCTCTCTGCATCAGTGAGAAGTATCATAAGTGCATGGCGAGATAACTCAGAGAATCTCCCCTCATTGTCGGTCACTGACATCTGACCCTGTTGGAGCTGCTCGAACTGAAATCGCAACTTTTCCCTCTAAGAGGGTGGAATATATTTGTCCAAGAAGAGACGTGTGAATTGGTCCCAAATCATGAGAGGAGAACTTGCTGGTCTACCGAGAAGATATGACTGCCACCACCTACAGGCCCTGCCCTCCAACTAAAAAGTGGAAAAGTCCACCCCGTGGGACTCCAATATCCTCATGTTGTGCAGTTTGTCCCTGCAACAATCAATAAAGTCCTGGGGGTCTTCAAGTCGCTCATCTCCAAAGATAGGAGGATGTAGCTTGGTCCATCTATCCAATAGCTTCTGCAGCTCGCCGGCTGCAACTGGTCTAGGCTCAGGTATAGCTGCTACAACTGACTGAGCTCTGCCCATGGGTAGTGCGCCCGGGGTCGATATATGACAGCTACATGCCTTGGAGCCTGAGTGATAGGGTTCTATGCTCCCCCTCCCGTCTGAGATGTGGCTGGGTCCATTGGAAATAAACCAACCTGAGTCATAGAATCCATGAACCACCGCATACGGCCAATGACCTCCTAGAACCCTGGAAATAGCTCCTCCATGATCGGGTACATCTGTCGTGCGCATTCTCACCATTTGTGAGAGAATCAGAGAAAGATACTTAGCACGACATCAACTGCACGATTGGAGATGCAGAAAGAGTAGTTTCCTAACACCCAATAGCCTCTCGAAGATAAGTACGGACGTCTCCGCACCGATCCTCAAAACTCTATTAGCCCTGCTCATAACTTGTGAGACCTACGTGAACCTAGTGCTCTGATACCATGTAGTCACGAACCAATTTCACCTATAGGTCGTGATGGCGCCCAACGTCGCTGCTAGGCAAGCCAATGGTGAACAAACCATGTATTTATTCTCTTTAACAATTTTGAAATGGTTGATTTTTTATTTATTAAGTATGTAAGAGGTGAAAATTTTGATAAAATAAATTGTAAACAAATGTAAGACCAAGTGTGGTGAAGTAAATACTCAAAAGCCATCCAATGCCTACTAGCGAAATTCCAAGACCTGGTGTCACAAGTGTATGAGCTACTAGTGAGTATATAAAACACTAAACTACTGTCTGGAATAGAGTAGACAGAAAGTAAATGCGAAGAGAGTCTCTGGGTGTTGCAGAACGGGCTCAGAAAGTAGCTCACCACTAAGTCTCGGAGTATCAGAGATGTACGCAGGGATTACTGCCAAATGCACCTGCCTTAGATCCTGCACATAAGTGCAGAAGTGTAGCGTGGGTATATAAACAACATGTACCCAGTAAGTATCCAGTCAAACCTCGAAGAAGTAGCGATGAGGGGTCGACATCGACACTTACTATGGGCGGTTAATAAAATACAGTAATTCCAAACACGTATGGGGCATGAAAATAATAATAACATAGTTACAAGCAGTGAATAAATGATTCCTTAACTGATAATAAATTCCAAAATCTCTAGCTAACACCTACTAATCCCATATCAATTTTTGTCATTAAATAAATTATAACCTCGCAAGCCATAAAGTAATCTCAAGTGTAATCAGGCTCCGAGTAGTATCATGCATGATTTATGCCGAGGTCGTACAGTCCGATCCAAAAATATATTGTCTGCACTACCGAGAGTCGAACGGCACAAACCATAGATGCATCTATTAACCTGCAGAGGCGAACGGCCTGCTCCCATGAGAATAGAGAAGTTTAACTCGCTCACGGAAGTACTTGCGACGCGAGAGGACATGGATTTCGCAAAGTGATTAAGTATTCTTCAATTCTTTCCCCAAAATAACAAATTTAACTTGGAAGTTTTCTACTAAAAATCTCTAGTCTTTTCTCTATTTAACATAATTAATGTGCACAACAAACACGACAGTACAATTAAAGCATGATGTAAATCTAAGACTACCCGGACATCTCACGGAATATAGCTATGCACGGATCGTCACCTAGTGCGTATGCAGCTCCCTACACAAGAATTTAACAACAAAAGTACACCTAAGGGGAATGAGTTCCCTATTACAAGGTTAGACAAGAGATTTACCTCTTTCTCAAGCTTACTTCCGGTCCACATATACGCTCTAAGTCCTCAACTTGGTGCAAAGCAACCCGAAATTAGCCAAATATTAAATAAATAAATCAATATATACTCAAAAGATTATAATTTAAATATTGGAGTAATTACTCAACCCAATTTGGAAGATTCCTAAAATTCACCCTCGGGCCCACGTGCCCGGATTCCGAAAATCTTCGAAGATAATTGTTACCCATAACTTCAAAAACTCAAATATATCATTTTCACCCAATTCCATAACCATTTTCGTGGTTAAATCTCATTTTTATCAAAACCTAAGTTTTTCAACTAAATCCATAATTTCCACTATATTTCATGTTAAAATCTACCTTCAATAGCTAGGTGGAAATCCCTCTCTACAAAGCTCCAAAACTCGCCCAAGAACTTAAATAAATGAACCAAAATGGCCTAAGTCCCGTATTAAATGGACCTCACTGCCTCCTAGCGGTTTTCTCTTCAGCGGAGAATTGGCCGCTTCTGCGGTTCTGCATCTACGAAAAATGCATCATAGATGCAACCCTCCCCAAAGCTGGCTTACTTCCACTTCTGCGGACAAAGGTTCACTTTTGCAAGCCCGCTCCTGCTGCTTACGTGCCACGCTTGCGACCTTTCCCGCTTCTGTTGTCATCTACCTCGCACCTGCGCTTTCCCAGGTGCGTTCCTTTCCTCGCTTCTGCGACTACACGCCCAGGCTGCCCAAGCCGCTTCTGCGAGCTTCACCTTGCTTCTGCGAGGTTGCTTCTGTGAGGTCGTTTCTGCAACCAAAATTCCGCAGAAGCGGTCGCACCAGCAACAAAAAATTCCCAGCTCTTCAACATGGCCCAAATCGATCTGAACCCCATCCGAAACTCGCCCGGCAATCGGGTCCTTAACCAAATATACCAACAAGTTCATAAACATAAGACGAACTCGCTCGAACCCTCGGAATGCATAAACAACCTCAAAATTAAGAATCACACTCCAAACCAAATCGAATCAACTTATGAACTTCGAGTTCTTCCAACTCACTCAGAACGCACCGAATCATACTTACACAACTCGGAATGACACCAAATTTTGCGTGCAAGTCTTAAATAACCATATGGAGCTATTCCGAGGCTTGGAATCCCAAACGGACCTCGATAACACCAAAACCTACTTCAACCCAAATTGAAAGCACTTTAAAATCTTCAATGCGCCAACTTTCAACTTTAGGCGCCGAGACTCTGCCAGGTCATCCAAAATCCGATCTGAACACACATCCAAGTCCAAAATTATCACACAAACCTATTGGGACTGTCAGATCCGGATTCCGAGGTCGTTTACTAAACACGTTGACCCAAGTCAAACTTAACCCTTTTTAAGCCAAATGTTAAGGAACTAAGTGTTCCGGTTCAACCCGAACCCTTCCAAATCCTGAACTAGCCATTCCCCCAAGTCATAAAGTAGTAAAAGCACATACAAGGAGTCTTATTTAGGGAAACAGGGATTTGGAAGAAAAATGGCCGGTCGGTTCAAATAATCTTTATTCGTACTCATGTTCACTTATTAAGAACCAAAATTATAATACTTCCTAATCCCAAGTGTGTCTCACCAAATGAAGAGTGATGCCCATAAATCACAATATATCAATACAAAACAAAGAAGGACATTGAAAAATTCGTTCACACTCAACAAAGAAGTATCTAAAGCTACTAAAAAATTTCGTAAGCTTGACTATCATGTGGTTCTCCACTAATGTAGGAGTCTTTGAGTTGAGATCATGTAGGGCTTTAATAAGGTTGTAATTTTGGTACAGGGAAAGATAAGATACATATGGATAAAGCGACTCAAGTCTCTTACAAGCACCACAACACTTTTAACAACTAAGTAGTAACGACCCGATCGGTCGTTTTGAGCTCTAGTACTTCGTTCCACGGTTTGAGGCCTCGAGTAGCTTCACTTCATATTTTATGACTTGTACATGTGGTCGGAATTGAATTTCGGTAAGTTCGGATTTGTTTCGGAAGGAAAATTATCAATTCGGAAGCTTTGAGTTGGAAAGTTGAAGTTTTAAAATATTCATAAATTTGACCAGAAGGTGACTTAGTTGATATCGAGCTCGGATTTTGATTCCGGAAATTGGAACAGGTCCATTATGTCATTTATGACTTGTGTGCAAAATTTGAAGGCATTCTGGATTGATTTGATACGCTTCAGCGCAAATTATAGAATTTTGAAATTTCATAACTCATAATTCTATTCGAGGTGCGCTTCGTAGTTTTGGGGTTGTTTGATGTGATTTGAGGTCTTGACTAAGTTCGTGTCATATTTGGGGACTTGTTGGTATGATTTGACAGGGTCCCGAGGGGCTTGGGTGTATTTTGGATCATTGGTTGAGAGACTAGTAAAGTTAAGAAATTTGGAGTTTGACCATGGTCAATATCGGGTCAAGACGACCTCTTTTCAGTTTTTTGAGTGCACGGGCAGGTCCATAACGTGTTTGATGATTGAAATTCATACATGGTTTGTGTCCGGGAGGTTCCACATGAGTTTCGGGGTGGTTTCGGATCATTTCGGAGAAGTTTGGATTTTCTGGTTTCTGGTGAGCATTGTTCATTCGCAATTGCAAACACTGTTCATTCGCAATTGCAAACAATTATTTTGGAGTTTAATGTCCATTCACAAATGCGAAGTTTTTGTCCGTAAATGCGAAATTGGGCAGAAGATTTAAGTATTGAAACTTGGTCATTTTTTCATTTTTGTTTTGGGTTTTGGAGCTCGGTTTTTGGGCGATTTTGAGGAGTTCTTCACGACTTTGACTTGGGTAAATGTTCTATATCCAAAAGTGATTATACTTTATGATTCCATGGTTATATTCATCAATTATTAGTGAATCAATTGGAAGAAAATGAGATTTTTGGCAAAAGTCTTTCAAAAACGAAAAATAAAGATTTCGAGGTCGATTCGTTATCGGAATTTGATAAAATTGGTATGGTTGAACTCTTATTGGAATGGGTATTCGGATTTTGTAAATTTTTGTCGGAGTCCAAGATGCAAGCCTCGAGTTGACATTCGGGTTGACTTTTTAAAGTAAAATTCAAGGTCGACGTTTTATTATCCGGAATTGTTTCCGATAAATTTTAATAATGTTATGTAATTAATTTGGCTAGATTTGAGCCGTCTGGAGGTCATTTCACGCGAGAATGCTATTTTGGAATATCGGCCTAACTTCGTTAAGGTAAGTCTCTTGTCTAACCTTGTGAGGGGGACACTACCCCCTAGGTGATGTAGCAGTTATGTGCTACTTGTTGTGGGTGCTACATATGCACGAGGTGACGAGAGTCCGTATGTGGCTAAAGCATGTTTATGTTCGGGTAGACTTGGGACATTACCATATGATATTTGAATTATTTGAACTTATTCTGCTGGCTTAATTAATTAAAATTATAATTGAACTTGATTTAGAAATCACATATATATAAGGCCGAGCCTTATCACCTTGAGTTGTTGGCTAGTTATTTGAGAATCAGTAAAGATTATACTCACTTTGTGTTCATAAACTGTATCGCAAGCACGTGTCTCGTAATTTGATAATTCCTTTCCTTTCTTCTGGAGCGGGCCGAACGCCTCGACATGATTATGTACCACACTTTCATGGGAGCGGGCCGCTCCCCTCAGTAGTATAATAGATGTATCTATGGTTTGTGCCACTCAACCCTCGACAGTGTACACGTTATGATGTGATCGGGCCGATCACCTCGGTAGTATCATATTCTTTCTAAGATCTGGTCGTACGACCTCAGCATATCGTGCGTTATATCGCTAGCAGTCCTAATATTCTCGAGATTTTCCTTCTACTGATATCTTGCATTTTATATGGAAATTCTAATCCATTTGTTATTGGCACTTGATAATTCCGAGCTATCGAGATAGAATACGAGATAGAGAAATTGATATTGTTAAAAGAAATTTTTGAAGATTGTGTTAGTTGCAGATTTACCTCACTACTATTGTTGTACTCTTATCTGTTTATGATTTACCATATTGATTTATTGGAGAACTAGTAAATGTTGATGTCGACCCCTCATCACTAATTCTCTAGGGTAAGGCTAGGTACTTACTGGGTACGCATTGATTTACGTACTCATGCTGCACTTCTGCACTAAATGTGCAGGATCTGACAGGTTCATTTGACGATCATCTTGGCGCGTAGGTGTAGCTGTTGAGGAGATTTCTTGCGAGCTGCATTTCAGGCAACGCACCGCAGTCCATAGAGTCTCCATCGTGCTATGTATTTTATCATGTCTTATTTACATTCTAGACAGATGTTGTATTATTATTGTATTCCTTATTAAATGCTCATGCACTTGTGACACCGGGTTTTGGGGGGTCCTGCTGGATGATTATTATTATAGTTCACGTAATTATTATCATTTCACCTTGTAATTTATATTTTGTACGGAAGATGGAAATAAAAATCACAGGTTTTCTGCGAGTACCAAATTTTACTTTACTTATTCAATAGGATTCGTGATTTTGAAAATAATAAAATGAGTAACTAAGTCGATTAATCACTGTTGGCTTGCCTGACGGCGACGTTAGGCACCATCACGACCTATAGTGGATTTTGGGTCGTGACATAAGTACAATTGTCTTTCTTCTTTCTAAAATAATTTAACTTCCCTCTTTTTCATTGTCTTTCCTTTCTAAACTCTTTCATTGTCTTTCTTGTTTGCCCTTTTTTTTTGCAGTTGTCAAAATTCTCTTTGCTGCTATAAATTTTTTTCCTCCTTCTTTTTTCACAAGCAACAATTTATTTCTTTTAAAGTCACATGACAACATTCTCAAACGATTAGTAAAACCAAATATCATCCTTCCATCTCTTCCTTCCACTACAACTCCCTCACACTTAGTATTTTAAATTTTCCAAGCGCCAACAGGGAAATAGGGTGAACAGATAGATGTGATAATAAAAATAGGCTAAGGTTAAAGTTTGGCTATTAAAAAAATAATGGATAATTTCTTTTGGCTCAAAGGGGATGACATGAAACAAATATAATTAAGGCAGATTAATTTAGGTAACGATTCTACAAGGAAGGCCTACTTTCATTTTTCAACTCAAAAATCTACCTAGAATTTTGCCTCAAACCACATTTAAGACAAGTTTTAGATTTTCGAATAAGCTAGAGAACTTGGCAGTATAACCTGACAACACAATACACTTCGGATCAACAAACATTATAATTTTAATCACCAATAAATAAATATGAGATTATAAAAATATTCATATAACACATGGATGATACTTAATTAAATTTCGTTTTTCAAAATCTCATTCTCAAAAAAACCAAGTTTTAGCCGACTTATGTACTAAAAATTCTAAAAAGTGTTCAGTTCAAAATATTGCGACCATGGCAAAGAACTGAACAAAGAAATCCATGGAGATGTATAAAAGAAGTTATACTAAAGAATATAAATATACACAAATATATATTCCTCTATCCCCATACTTAAATATTGTCATGTCCTGATAAAAATTAATGTATAAGCAAGACGATGTAAAGGGGCTCCCCGGAATGTTTTTTTTTTTTTAGCTTGTGAACTCCAACCCCAATTTTGAATCACTCTTTTGTTTTCACTCCTTGGGGTTCATCTTAGAGCATACTTGGCCAAGAACATCACAAAATATTTTCTGGCTCTTTCTCAATCTTGTCCTGAGCGGGCAAATATAGTACATGGTGATCCTTAACTCAATTCTGCATCTTTCATGAGGATCATTCGATGCATTTTTCTGAAAGTCTCCAATAATAAAATCCACAAATTCATAATGATCAAAAGAAATTGAAGAATGATGGTCATTGAAAATTTTGTTTGTGCATATAACGACCTCTTCATTCTCATTCTCTTGCAAATTAATCAATTTATGTGAATAAGAATATTGGAGTAAGCACTCATCATCTATTGAATTATTTTCAACCAAAACTTTATTGTCATCCTTCTCGATTGGATCGGAATATTCATTAGTATTCATGAGTGGTAGATTCTTTCTCACAAAGCTCAATCTTTTGATCAATTGGTCCATCCTCACAAGATGCGGTTTTATTTAAAAGCTCGCCACAAAAATTCAAGGAGATTCCCATACTTACTAATTGATTTAGTTTTACTATTAGATCCATAATGGCTTTATGATTCTATGCATATTTTTCATCAGTATTTTCTATGAAATTATGCACAGCTTTTTCCAAGTTCACATTTTCCTCTTGAGGTGATTGACTCTCAATATTTTGATTCTTTTGTGAATATTGATTGCACTCCGAATTGCAGTCATATTCACTAGAATCAGTAAGCCTACAAGAACTAGAAACAACATTAGATTGTTCATTAGATAAACTAAAAGAATAGGAATAACCGAGTTGGCATTCATGAGTAAGGTAACTTCCACCACAATATTCACAAGTAATGGACCTTTGACTGATTTCAATAATAGATTGTTCAAGGTCATTCATTCCCCTAGAATCCTCATAGGAGAATGTGTTACTTGTTTGGCATCCAAAGCTTTGGTGGTTGCCTCCACAGTAGTCACATACTGTTTACCCTTGGCTTCGGATAACAATTGAATTTGTACGTGGTTTTAAGGACACGTGATTTGGTTTGATAAAAATAAAGGATAAATAAAAATGGAGACTAAATTCAGTAAGTAAATTGAGAAAGAATGCAAACCACCAATCTAGAATAGCTTCACCTTGGTAGAATTTTCTAAGATAGACAAATATAAAGCAAATAGATAAAGAAAATAATTAGAGCAGACTGTATCCCCCTCGAAAGATTCGAGGACTGTATAGCCGCAGGAGATGATCGAGGGTGAAGGGGTGCCCGTCGATCTTACTTACAAAAAAGCGGAAGACAATGACTATTCTCCAAACAGAGGGGTGAATCTGACCCAGCGTTGCATCATACCTTTTACAAAAGGCGACGATGATGGGGTCCAAAGAGCCCAACGTGAAAGGATAAGTGTAAACACTCAGATAACCCTCCACGTGGGTGGTAATCGCCTCTTCCGGCGCGGGAACCACCACGTCCTTACCAACCCAGTTGCAATCTTCCTTCACCCTGTCGATGATTTTGTTAGTAATCGAACAAATGTATCTAGTGACCGGTTCGCCCCGGCCCGGAACAGAAAAAGCCTTCTATACCTTAAAATCAGAACCGATTGAACACCCAACCGGTACGAACGCTTTTAGAGGGGGCTCGGTCGTAGTTTCCTCAACAATGACAGGTTCAGGTTCTTCAGCGGGTTGAGAAGAAGAGGGGTTTTGTTTCTGGGGAACAAATTTGGATGTCTTTGCCATTAGAAATAAAGAGTGGAAGAAGCTAGTAGATGCAGGGGTAAGACAAGAACAAAGGGGAAGATCACTTGTGAACAAGCTAAGATAACTTGAAGAATTTAATGCTCAAATAATGCAAACTTTGGAATTGAAGAAAAAGAGGGCTATTTATACCCTCTTAAAGGTGGCGGTTAGCGTCCCAAAACGAGGAAGCATTAATTAGCGTTTGCATGCGTTGCAGAGGTTTGCCTTCAGTTGGTCTATGAAAAGACGTTTTCGATACTTGCCACGTGCGTCCTCATGCCACTGTTATTTATCAATATGACGTTTTGTTTCTTTTGATGTGACGCCCCGAATTTCGTGTCACGCGCACCACACGTATGTCTCCATTTGACCTAATCTTAAAAGCGGCGGCTCATATCGTTTTTCATCATTACTCTCCAAAAAACTTAGGGGACTATCTGTATGGGGTCGAATTCGATCGCTTTCATAGGGAATATCGGGTTCGAATTCGTATGACCGGTATCGATTAGAATTACCACTCGATAGGCCAGGATCGAGACATCAAAGAATGAAGGTCGAGACCGGATGTCATCAGAATGGAACTCGAAGCCAAGATGTCCGAGACGAGATTGTTGAGGTCGATTAGGGTAAAACGCCCTAGGGTAAAATCATCAAATTTGCGTAACAGAAGGATCAGAAATCCCGTGATACGTAAATATCTCGGCGGGAATCATGGCGAAAATCAGTAAAGACCTAGAAGTCACTAATTTAAGTGATTTTTACCTTGTAGATAGGCTTTTACCTTGTATAAGACTCATTACCCTCCCTATATAAAGGGTTAGCATAATTGTAAAAGGGGACACAGAAACAACGATCAATATACAAAAATTACAGTCTGCTCTAATTGTTTTCTTTATCTATTCTTCTTCATATTTGTCTATCATAGAGAATTCTATCAAGGTGAAGCTATTCTAGATTGGTAGTTTGCATTCTTTCTCAATTTACTTACTGAATTTAGTCTTTATTTTCGTTTCATCCTTTATTTGTATCAAGCCAAGTCACGTGTCCTTAAAACCACGTACAAATTTAATTGTTATCCAAAGCCTAGGGTAAACAATCCCCACGTTCACTTTGATCAATCATGGGGGAATGTTTCCCTAGGAATGTTGATGTTTAGGATGTTCACACAGTTCCACAATTTCATGGAGGTTGAGTACCTTCCTGTTGTTTCACCTCATGAGAATCAGAAAGAAAATGTTGTACGGTTTGCTCAAAGGACTGGCCATGCTGTTTCAACTACCCTTAACGTTGTACAAACATCTCATTCTTATGGCGACGTACTGCTTCTTACTAAGGCATTGGAGTGCAATCAGGAAAATCCCTCTCTCTATTTGGTTGAGATGGCAGCGATTGAAGCGGCATTTCATTTGAGCTCTTTGGAGGCTGTAGAGTTTCTGGATGTTTTCCTTTCAATGAACCCAGACTACAATGGACAGGTCGAGATTCATGACTTCCTCAGGGTTTTAAGACTGAAATCATGTACTCTTTCTGAAAAGATATTTGGCTTCATTGATATGCAGAAGAGCGGTAAAATAACATTCAAGCAGTTTTTGGTTGATTCAGCTCGTATCTTGAAGCAGCCATTGTTTCATCAAGCTTGTGAATCAGCTTTTACTGCATGTGACGACGGTGGGAAGAACTACATTCTGGAGCAAGAGTTTGGATATTCTCTTATGCTATCACTTCCTGGTTTGAGTAGCAATGAGTTCCATGGACTGTTCACCTTGTTTGATATAGATCATGATGGGAAGATCAGCAAGGCCGATTTGATCGCCTGCTTATGAAGATATCATTTGTTGATTGCCCTATTCTCGCCTTGTGTATTGCAACAAACTTGCCCATAGCTGGTCTCTAGTATGGAGAAGTGAACTAAATTGATGGACACAGGCACCATCAGTGGTGGAGAATCCTTTTTTGGCCTTCTACCAGTGTTGTGAACTACTAATATATCTCAGAAATTTTGTTGCTTAGATTAGTGTATTTATCCTTACAACATGGCTTGGGTGTTAATATGCCATTTGAATGGTAAAACTCTTAGGCCTAGAGTACTAGTGTCTTAGCTTTTCTTTTCTTTTTTAAGTTTTGGTTCAACTTCTAAATAGAGGTGAAAGTAAAATCTAGGTTCGGTGACTTCTATTAATTTGTAAACTATACTCAAAATGCAATATAGCTCTGTACTTTTATTTACTTCTATTAAAATTTCTCGCCCTTTGCATTATTTTTCAACCCTCTTGTTCAGGAGGTTTCTATTTTACCCTGAGACACTTTCCTTTCAAATTCTACACCCATTGTTATATTCTCAACATTCCTCAAATTAAACCAAGTATTTCTCACATTCCAGCATATAAAATAGTTATTTTGGGCAATGTGGAATATTGGATTGGAGTAAAGCTTGGGCGAAAAATTTGGGGGAAAATACAAAATTGGTTGATTGGTCAAAACTAATTGCATTTTAGTCAAAAAAATGTATAAAACTTTTCAACTTTTATATCCGCAAAATAAAAAGGAATCAGGGGAAAAGGATGAGAGTTGTAAAGTGGTGTCCTCACGAGTTCTTATACAATTTAATACACTACATAGCTTGGTTTTGCTGTATAAAAAGTCATTACACCATTTTGATCAGCCATGACTATCAATACAAATATGCAATTTTCTCAAAATATTTTGACCTGCCTTTTCTTGTTGATGTTTTACCTAATTTCGTGAATGTTGTGTAGTTCAAGAACAAAGTGTATTATCACTTTGAAAATTTCATACTTAGTTTAAAAAGAAGGGGAACTCATAATAACATCAATAAGGAAGTAAGCAAGGAGAAAAGACAAATCATCCTTCCCTTTTACTCAGCTAGCTATAACAAGGAATATCAACTCATATCAGGGTTCGTCTAGAAAGGAAAAAGAAACTTTGCATCTGATGTAATAGAAATAGTTTTTAATTCACTTGACAAAGAAGGAAATATAGGGATTCAAGTAATAGAAATAGTTTTTCAGAAGTTTTTACTAGTCAATTAGTTAGACAAATAGAATAATATAGGGGCCAATTTGTGCATAAAAACAATTAAACGCGATAAGTTTCCAGAAAAGTTACACATCAGGGAATATGTTCATATCCTTTAAAAGTAATTATATTACCTAAATACTCACCTAATTTTAGTCTACCAAGACAATTAATTGGTCCCAGAGAGAGAATGATACCTACAATAAAAAACACACCAATGCAATAAAAAAATTGCACGGGCGTCCTATTTGGTCGCTCCCATTTAACTTATACTCACTTTTTAAATTTTTTTTAATTTGTACCCACTTTTTAAACAACTTCAGGCATCTTTCTCCACCTCCTCCTTTGTCTTCTTCTTCTTCGGGTGACACTGATTTTATATGGTGTTTGTGAACATATTTTAAGGTAGTTTATGATGTTTTACAGCGGTGAGCTGTTATGACTCTTTATTTTTTATTATTGCTTATGGTTTCTTCTTCTTCTTCTTCTTCTTCTTCTTCTTCTTCTTCTTCTTCTTCGCAAAATGGGTTCATTATAATTTATTGTTGTTTTGACAAATTGATGATTGGGGTTTGTTCCCGATGATATTTGGAGGTTATTTAAATTTGAGCTCATTTGAAATAGATTTAGGTATTAAATCGTATATTGGATTGTTATAATTCAAAGAACAAATTTCTGTTTCTGGGCAATTTGCAGTTCAGGCCTATTTGGCCTTAAGTGCATAAAAACGTTGGTTGCACTTCAGACCTTTTGGCCTTAAGTGCATCTGAAGTGCAATTTTTCACTTTAGACTTATTAGCCTTAAGTGTAGCAAAACGTTTGTTGCACTTCAGACCTTTTGGCCCTAAATGCATCTGAAGTGCAATTTTTCACTTCAGACTTATTGGCCTTAAGTGGAGCAAAACGTTTGTTGCACTTCAGACCTTTTGGCCTTAAGTGCATCTGAAGTGCAATTTTTCACTTCACACTTACTAGCCTTAAGTGCATGAGACCATTGGTTACACTTCTGACCTATTTAGCTTTAAGCGAATCTGAAGTCCAAATTTTCACTTCAGACTTATTGGCCTTAAGTGAATGAAAACGTTTGTTGCACGTCAGACTTTTTGGTCTTAAGTGCATTTGAAGTGTAGTTTTTCACTTCAGACTTTTTAGCCTTAACTTGCACTTCAGGCTTATTAGCCTTATGTGCATGAAGCACTTCAGACCTATTTGGCCTTAAGTGCATTTTTTTTACTTCAGACTTATTGGCCTTAAGTGAATGAAAACGTTTGTTGCACTTCATACTTTTTGGCCTTAAGTGCATCTGAAGTGCAAATTTTCACTTCAGACTTTTTAGCCTTAAGCTTGCACTTCAGGCTTATTAGCCTTAAGTACATGAAGTACTTCAGACCTATTTGGCCTAAAGTGCATTTGAAGTGCAATTTAATCACTTCAGACTAATTCTTTTTAACTTCAGACCCGATAAGTCTGAAATTGATCGTAAAGTGGGTACGCTTATAAACTTTTTTACAAAATAAATATAAGTTAAATTTTAACTCCAAAACCAAGTATAGAAGCAAAAGCATAAAAGCACTGGCTAGCAGGTATTTAGCATCATGAGGCAATTGGCCAAAGGAATGTACCTCTCGAGATAATTAATATATAAACTTTTGGATTAGTGTATAAAGGATAATTAAATTAATAGTACGCATCCCACAATTAATTTACATTGATTGTAGTACCGACATCTGCCACCCACAACCAAACCCACCATGAGTTTAAGGCCTGTTTGGGAGCCCACTTACTTTGAGGTTTGAGCATGTTTTCCTGATTTCGTACAGGAGTTTAATTGGTTGTGTGATCTTGGGACCACTTTTGAGCATGACTTCAGTTTTTCAGTTTTTGTTGCCAATACAAACGCAGTACTTTTATTACTATTCTATTTCATTTGCAGGTTTTAGTTTTATGTTTTTTTTTCTAGAGATTTTTATTTTTATGCATAAAAAATCTAAATTTTATTTGTTTTCAAATTGCAAGTAACCATAGGAGATCATTTCTTTCCTGATCCGAGAGAGCGGAGAAGCGGATACTGGATTGATGGTCAATTAACTATTATTCACCGAAAAATTATATTGATATATATAAGTCAGATATTACTTTTAATATGTATATTAATTTGAATACCTTTAGTGAAAGTTTTGATTTTGCCGTTGTGAAGAAAGTGCAAGGGGCAGAAGATTGGTCAAATTAATGTGTTTTGAAGTCCGCCATCCTTTTCTTCAGAAGTTTTTTGAGTATTTGTTACTCTATCATTCATTTTACATAATCACATTTGACTGAAATTAGATATATATAGAATATTAAAGTACTTTGTATTTCGGGATCTTAAATATCTCATGTGAACTCCTATTACAGCATGTCAATTGGTAAACTGAAAGAAGTTAAAATAAAGAATTCAGTAAAACAGATGTCAATTCTTTTAAAACGGCTCAAAAAGAAAAGAATTACATATAAAACAAAATAGACCAGAGAGAATATATTCATATTCTTCTTGTATATGCAGAAATTATCTTAGTTAAATTTAGGCCATATTAGCACTAAATCTTAAGACGGATTCACGGTCAAAATGATCTGACAAAAATAAATGCTAGGTCAAGGAGTCAACAGAGATTGAGGTTGAGTATCCTTCTTAACGGAGCAATAACAACTAGTTTTAGGGATACTTTAAAAAGAATATTCCAAAGAATATTCCTAAGATCTGTGCTCTTAGGATTTTGTGGCACATGTTTTCTTGTAAATAGAAAGAGGCACACTTATAGGGGCATTAGACACTCATTTGTAAAAGAACAACACTTTGATACTATCTAAAGATTCTTGCTTTATTACATACATACAAAAGACTCCTTTTTTTGAGATCATGATCTAACTTTTCTCCCACGATCCAAGGAGAATCTGAATATTCAAAGGCTACTCGATAATTCATCATTGGCAGAGGAAATATAGTACGATTCCATCCCTTTTCGGTCATCTCTCTTTCATTTATTTACAACAGTACCATTATATACCATTTATTGTTGTTTAATACTATTTACTTTGTATTTGGGCCATTAAATGTTGTTTATTGTTACATATTCACGGCTGCTCCAACAGACTGCATGAAGTTTTGCCATGGCACTAGTTAAATAATTTTTTGGATATTAATATTGGCTAAGATTAAACCTTATTTCATTAGAAAATATAATTGTTTAAACCTAGATCTAAATTTTGGATCAAACAGTTTGGCACTGCCTATGGGGATTTCTTAGCTAATCTTTTAGTTTCTATTAAATCTACAACTCACTTGACTTGTTAACCCAACAAGCCACAAAGTTTATCTCTCCTCACTGCACAAACAGAAATTTCCAATGGCAGGTAACCAAGGAAACGGGACTAGGGCAACAGATAACGTTCCCCTTAACCTCATGAACGGCATCAATGAAAGCTATGGAGCATAAGGAGAAGATGTGACGCCCACTGCCCCCCCCCTCCCTCCCCCCAGGTGAGAGAGGTTGCCTCCCCCTTTTTGTAGCACAACCAAACCAAATGGGAAAGGGGCTTCCACGTCTACAGGAGAAGGGACGCTAAGAAAAAGCTCCTCGAAGCATGGCTAACCGATACCCTAGTAAGTATGCTCAACAAACAAGCTCCATGCACGACCACAGAAGCCACAAGAGCCCACACAGTACAACGTAGGGACGAAAAGGGCAATCAACCAGACCCCCCAACTCCAAGAAAAACTCATAATATTACAGACAGTACAAGTGACAACGTCCTCACCGCTGTTTTGAAAAGAATGGAAGAAATGGAGAATGAGAACAAAGCATTCAAAGACATTATGAAAGAACACCAGGAACGGGTAGACAAGATACCGGGCGCCCCTAAATTACTGCCCAAAAAGGACACCGGTAGATTCGTAGAACAACCGCATAGCGAGGAAACGACCTCACATTCCATACCAAAGACCTTCAAAATGCCACCGTATCTCAGAATATACGATGGAACAACCAACCCCGAAGACCATGTGACTCATTACGTCACCGTCGTGAAGGGCAAGGACCTCACCAAGGAACATGTGTCCTCCATTTTGTTGAAAACATTTAGCGAAACCCTCATTGGAGGGGCATTGACATGGTATTCACAGCTACTATCCAACTCCATAGAAACGCTCGAAGAAATGGCCGACAAGTTCGTGACAGCACATGCCGGGGCCAAGAAAGCCGAAACGAGAGTAAACGACATCTTCGCCATCAAGAAATCCCTGGGAGAGGGACTGAGGGACTTCCTCGCCCTATTCAACAGGTTAAGGATGGCCTTACCAAATGTGTCCGAGGGGATGGCAATTGCAGTCTTTCAGAACAGTTTTAGTAGAGAGAGTTTAAGAGTGACCAGAAAGATGCTAAGCCGATTAATGAAGTATCCTCCAACCACTTGGGATAAAATCCATAATGCCTTATGTGTCGAGGTTCGAGAAGATGATGACGACTTGAATGGACCAACTCGATGACTCATCTTGGTACAAACTGAGCGCAGGAAAGAACGAAAATATAACATGAGGAGAGATCACCCAGTCTCGCGGCCAAACAGGAAACGACATCAGCCCTATGTCAGGGCACCTGCCCCTCCCTCCTTTCGCTTGATGATGGCCCGTCTAGGCCTAGGATAGGGACCCACAGGAACGAGAAAGGTATGCCCCTTTTATTATCTGCTTACAGTTTTTGTGTTTCACCTACAGAGGTGGTCTACGCCCTTGAGAAGCTTGAAACAAAGGTAAAGTGGCCGCCAAAGATAAGGTACGATCTACGCACTAGGACATCCGAAGCCTTCTGTGAATTCCCCCAGGAATGCAAACACAAAATAGAAGATTGCATCGCCCTAATTGAGACTGGCACTCAAATATGGGGTGAAACGCCTGAGATTCCGTTGTGATTCTCAGCTCGTAGTCAACCAAGTCACAGGGACTTTCCAAATCAAAGAACAAAGGTTGCAAAAATATCAAGCCGAGATCTATAAGTTGCTGCACAATTTCGATGAATGCCAGCTCGACCATATTCCACGAGCTCAGAACATCGAAGAAGATGGCCTCTCCAAACTGGTCGCCGCCACCAAAAACATCATGGCCGGGGACCAAAGCGTAGTCCATCTCCTCAACTCCTCACTAGACCAATTCGAGGTAAAATATGTAAATTTAACTTGGGGCTGTCGCAATTGTATTGTTATGTATTTATAGGATGACACCCTCCCAAACGACAAGAAGGAAGCTAAAAAATTAAGAATGCAAGCGACCAGATACAACCTCCTTCGTAACAACTTATAAAAGAGAATGTATGTCGGTAGTTGGCAAAATGTTTATGCCCAAACCAAACACAACGCATTCTCGAAGAAGTCTATCTAGGCCATTGCGGCACTCATTCAGGCGATCGAGCACTCGTCATGTGCCTCATACAGGTCGGGTACTACTGGCTCACCATGAAGAAAGACGCCTCACAGTTCGTGAAAAAACGCGAGCAATGTCAGACATACGCCCCACTAATCCACCAAGTAGGCGAACACCTTCATTCGGTCACCTTTCCATGGCCATTTATCAAGTGGGGAGTGGGTATCGTGGGTCCACAATGATGTCCACTCCCGCCGGGGCTAGGTAATGTACGATTTCTTTTAGTTTTAACTAATTATTTTTCTAAATGGGTGGAAGGAGGAGCGTTCTCCCAAGTGCGCGAACAAGAGTAATCACCTTCATATGGAAAAACTTCATCTGCCGATTCAGCCTACCCAAAGAGATAAGCTGCGATAACGGGCCCTGTTCACGGGAAAGAAATCATTGAATTCTATGAGAAATGGCACATTAAGAGGATACTTTCAATTCCTTATCACCTAGTAGGCAACGGGCAGGCAAAATCCTCCAATAAGTCCATATTAAACATCATAAAGAAGGTTTGAAGAAGCCAAGGGACTGTGGCCGGAAATTCTCCTAGAAGTATTATAGGCACACAGAACTACCCCGAAGACGAGCAGAGGAGAGACCTTTATCCCCCGTCTACGGAATAGAAGCAGTCATACCAGCCGAAGTTGGAGAACCCAACCTAAGTTACTCCCATGAAAGCGACACCAGCAATGACGAGAATAGGAGAGAACATCTCGATGAGATTGAGGAGCAACGAGATATGGCGTACATAAGGATAGTCGCTCAGAAACAAGAAGTAGAACGTTACTACAATAAAAATCAAAGGTTCGAGTTCTCAAGGTCGGAGACAGCGTGCTCAAGGCCAAAACCCAAGCATACAGGGATCCACGAGAAGGCAAATTGGGAACGAACTGGGATGGACCGTACAAGATTATAGGCAAAGAAGACAAGGGCTCATTCCAATTGGAAACCATGGAGGGGAAGCTCATACCAAACAATCGGAATATAAGCCACCTCAAGTACTTCAATTTCTAATAAACAAGAAGCTCGCCATAAGTTATAATTTTTTCCCCTCATTTGAGTATTTTTCCACTAGGGTTTTCTCAAGGAGGTTTTTAATGAGGCAACGAGTAGGACACTTCAAGTTGAAGTATACGAGATAAGACCAAGTTTTCATTGCCCGACTCCTCAAGATTCTCCAAGCCGTATAATGAAAGTACTAGATATACTAGGACTGGGACTAGAACACTAGCTCACGCCCAAAATTTGTAACATTATCCAAAATTGCCCAAGGGAAAAATAATATAATCAGAGCAACGATGTCAAAGTAATAGATTGTTTATCGAAAATACGCTAATGAATGGTTAAGTTTGACTAAGCTCGAACAACATCTATCGACCCTCGACCATAATCCAATGAAACGTTAAGTGCGACCAAGCTCAAACAACACCTATCGGCCCTCAGTCGTAATCTAACGAAAGGTTAAGTTCGACCAACCTCGAAAAACACCTATCGACCCTCGGCCGTAATCTAACGAAGGTTTAAGTTCGACCGAGCTCGAACAACACCTATCGTCCCCCGACCATAATCTAGCAAAAGGTTAAGTTCGACCAAGATCAAACAACATGTATCGTCCCTCAGCCACGATTCAATAAACAGTTAAGTTCGGCCAAGCTCGAACAACATCTATCAGCCCTCGACCACGATTCAATAAATAGTCAAGTTCGACGAAACTTGAACAACACCTATCGGCCCTCGGCCACATATCGACTAAGAGATATATTCGACTTGTGTAAAAAAAAGGCTAATATGGCCCATGGCTAATTGGCCAAGGGCCACAGTCGCCTAAAGGATAACTTCACAAGTACGGAAGCAAAACATAAGTATAGAATTAGAACGCCAAAATGAAAAAGACACATGTAAAACAAGAATTCAACTTAGATATTCATATTCAAAGAAAGAGTTATTTACAAAAGCATTTTAAGACGCCAACAAAATATCCAACAAATTGGAAATAAAAACTAATGACCATCTCCATCTCGGCCTCCAGCATGTCATCCATCCTCGCCCTGCGGGTAAGTAGAATCATACCATGCGTTGTCATCGACCCGATCTATGCCCTGTTCATCATCCTTCTCACCAGGCTAAGGCATAGCAGGATCATAATCCCAAGCGTGCCGAGCCTCGCGAGCCTTAACTGGG
Source organism: Nicotiana obtusifolia (assembly GCA_002018475.1). Taxonomy (NCBI): domain Eukaryota; kingdom Viridiplantae; phylum Streptophyta; class Magnoliopsida; order Solanales; family Solanaceae; genus Nicotiana; species Nicotiana obtusifolia. The sequence continues at coordinate 57,894 of MCJB01049106.1, read as the reverse complement.
CCATCCTCGAGGGCTGCTTCAAAAATAGCGTCCGTCCATGTCGCGGAGCATGTCCAGACGAACTTCAGGATAAATCTACTCCTCGTACAGCTCCTGAGGAATATTAGGATACTCAGAAGCGTTCGACAAAGTGGGCCGCGCAAGCAGTTAGGCCTTCTCGGCCTCTAATGCAGCCACCCGATCATGCAGCTCGGAGTTTTCCTTGTCCAGCTCCCCAATCCTCTCCTCAAGACGGTCCTCCTTAGCCCTTGCCGTCGACTGGTCATTTTCCTGCTCAGCACGAAGAGTTTTGTTCGTTAGCTCGAGATGTCCACCTTCCTCCGAGCGTCCAACCGAGAAGAATCTGCCTGCTCGAACTCCTCCTGCTTCTTAGCAATCTCACCCCTAAGAGCCTCCATGTGAAATTGACACTCATCTAACTGCCTTGTAGTTGAACTACCTGAGCTTGAAGGTCGCTACATTGGGCATCCACGCCCTTACTGAGCTCAAGATCCTCTTCCATGCTCCTCAATGTTCCCTCGAGGACACTGAACTTTTCCACAGCGGCCATCAGGTCCTCTTCCTTCCTCTTCAAATCTTCTCTCAATGCCAGCACATCGCCTCCTGGTACTTCCCATGATACTCTATATACTTTCCCTTCTGTTTCACGTAATTTTCTTTACGCCTTTCCTCCATTCGAACACTCTTGATTTCTAGAATGACCGTCGATAAATCAAAGAAAAGAAGTTAGAACTTAAAAATAGGCTAATTCATAAGGGAAAAGTGCGGATAACAGTCGTACTTACCCTGAGTGAGACCGGCGATACTCTTCGACAAAGTACCGTTACCCTCAACGTCAGAATAGAGAGGACTGAGAGCAAGTACTACCACCTCGGTATTTACAAGTAAATCACGATATCGTGATGGTCCTAGAACCTCCCTCCAGCCTCACCTCGAGTTGGGTGAGCCCCTCGCCGATCATCCTCAGATCGCCTAGGTTCACGTTGGAACCCGACTCATCGTCCTCCTCGGTGACGGCTTTTCCTCTGTCATCGGCTAGCGAAGAAACATCTATTGCTGCCCTGGAGGATGAAGACTCCTCTTGCCTTGAAAGTGCAGGACCACCATCAAGTGCCCCTCTTCGATCGTCTCCCCTTCGAGACTCACCAGTACGTCCACGTCTGCCTCTTCCTGTTGTAGGGCCTTGGAGCTCGCCCCAATACCTTCTCCGATATGTATCGGTGCCGTCTCTTAAATAACAAAGTCACCCTCCAACGAGTCAACATTCGGTTGGATTTCCCAATCGGCGTCCACGACTCTCCTCTTGTGAGGCCTTAGATGCCCATCACCGGGGGAGACTTCATCGTCCTTATCGACCAGCAAAAATAGCTGAGGAGCGGAGGCAACAGTTGGAGGGAAGATTCCGAGGTTGCAACAGTCAAGACGGAGGAGGGTGTAGAAGACTCGGTAGCCACGAGGGGGGTAGAAACCGAAGGCGTAGCAACCCTTATCCTAAAAGAGGGCGCATGAGCCCTGCTCCTTCGAGAAGACCCCCTAACTGGACCTGAGAAGGGAAGAAACGTAGAAGTTATACAACAAAGCAAGCCAACGTACAACAAAGAGAAACAACGGTCACATACAAAAAGAGAAGTTAACTGCGGAAGGGAGAGCCGGTCAAAACTTCTTAAAGAAGCTCGGCCAGTCGTGAATCCCTGTGGCATTGGGAAGAATCTGCCTGACCCAGCGGTGATACGTACGACTAGAGGGGGAGGATGGTTGATGGCTACAGCAAAGGAAGAATTACTTAATTAGCCCGAAATAGGCGAAGAGATGCAAAAGGTAAAATCGAAAGAAACCTGGACACTTATGTGTATGATTCCAAGCCTCAGGGAAGCCAACGACATTAGCCACGACGTCCTCAATTCTGACGTAAAGGAAATCAAACCAGAATTGGCTGGCCTTGTCGTCCATCCTCACCACCAAGCACTTGCCTCCACAATGACGAAGGTTCAACATCGTCCCTCTATAGAAGCTAGGAGCGAACAGGTGCACCAAGTGCCGCACTGTCACCTCGACTCTGGCGAGCTCAGCAAATTTGGTCAGCATCTTGATGACCTTGTAAATGTAGGGGGCGAGCTGAGGGGAAAAACACCATAGTGGCGGAAAAACTCCTCCACCAGCGGGAGAAGAGGAAAAGAATAACCTATAGTGAATGGGTAGGCATATAGGACGCAGTACCCGGGACGGTGAACGAGTCCTTTGTCCTCCTCACCGAGGATGAGTTTGATATGGTTGGGGAGGCTGAACTTGGCTTTAAGCTCAAGCTAATTATTTGGGCGTCATTGTCGATTGAAATTTTGCAGGCGCCACGTCCGACGATCGTTGGAAATAGGACCTGGCTTCAGGGTTGCGGGAGATGATCTCCTTCACCGATGGAAAAGTTTCATCCTCTATGATGGAAGTTGCACTCTCCCCCTGAGCAGGGAACACAACCGCCAACGGAACAACGTGACTCCCTTCACCAACATCAAATGGGAAATTCGACATATTTATGAAAAGTAAAGAAGAATACCGAGAAGAAAGTTTGGACTATGGTATGGAGTAACCAAGTAGAAAAAGGAAGTTTAGAGTCTAAATTTTGAAAGAATGAAAGGTTCAAATGGAGGTTTTTTTACCCCTATTTATAAAGATTGAGGCACCACATCCGAAACGGTTTGTCATAATTGGAACCGGAATTGAAATGGCAGATTCAATCAAAGCTTACGCGCGAATCGATGTAATACATCGGGAACTAGCATCATCATGACGCATGACGGTATGACGTCACTCGCTCTCTTGGACCAGATGATTCCAACAAATCACCCGAAAATTTAAGAAATTTGAAATACGTGGCCCACAAAGAGCCACGTTGCCTGCTCGTTACAACGATTACGACCGATGTTATATGTTTAGCGAGCTCGACCATGGAATGGCCCTAAGCGATATTATCCGCTCATTAAACTCGCCCACGAAGACGACCTCAACGAACGGAGGGACTAACTGTACATGCCAAAAATTATCCTAGTTATATTTAGGCCATGTTAGCACTAATAAAGCCTTCGAAGGCTGCTACATCAGTATGATTTCAACAAAAGACGGATACACAGTCGAAATGATCTAACAAAAGATAAGTGCTAGGTCGAGGTGTCAACTGAGATCGAGGTCGAGTACCCTCCTTAATGGAGCAGTAACGGCTAGTGTTAGGGATCTAACTTTAAAGAGAATATTCCAACGAATATTTTCTAAGATCTGTACTATTCGGATTTTGTGGCACATGTCCTCTTAGAAATAGAAGAGACATAGTTATAGGGGGATTGGACACTCATTTGTAAAAGAACAACACTTTGATATTATCTAAAGATTCTTGCTTTATTACATACATACAAAAGACACATTTCCTTGAAATCCTGATCTAACTTTTCTACCACGATCCAAGAAGAATCCGAATATTCAAAGGCTCATCAATCATTCATCGTTATCAGAGGGAATATCATACGATTCCATCCCTTTTCGATCATCTCTCTTTCATTTATTTACAACAATATCGTTATATACCATTTATTGTTGTTTAATGCTATTTACTTTGTATTCGGGCCATTAAATATTGTTTATTGTTACATATCACGGCTGCTCCAACAGACTGTATGACGTCTTGCCACGATACTAATTAAATAATCTTTTGGGTACTAATATTGGCTAAGATTAACCTTATTTTTTAAAAAAATTTAATTGTTTAACCTAGATCTAAATTTTGAGTCAAACACTTCATAATTGATTTTTTTCTCAAATATCAAGTTATTAACTTTTGAAAGTAAGTCGAGTCGAAAATTGTCCATCTTCTGAAATTCATATAAAAGATACTATTATAAATAACTTTTCCTAGCAGTATGGCAAAAAGAATAAAATATTTCTGGAATACAGAGAGTATATATCCCCCCCC
>MCJB01049106.1:8529-53781 GCA_002018475.1 Nicotiana obtusifolia | reverse complement strand
GGTCATGAAGGCGAGTTGAGGAAATATACGGATTTTTTTTTAAACCTGAATATAGGGAAATCTACTGAATCAACTTTTAGCGATGACAAGTTCAGATAAAGAATATCGTTTTTTTCCTAAACCTAGGGTAAAATTACAATGAACATTAGAACTAAATATTAGTCGAATTCAAGAGGATATTTACTTTTACCATATTTCACATCGTGAGCATTATGTTTGAATTAATGAAGTATTGGTGGAGAAGTAGAGAAAATAATGATTGGTCATTTAGCACAAAATATGATGTAAAATAAGACCATTATTAACATAACAACTTGCAAATATAACTGAGAATATATATATCCGATCCATTTTCCATCTCTAGATAATGCCCTTTATTTTTTCCTTTTTTTTTTTACATTTTAAATACTTAAAGTAGTGTATTCTAATTGAAGGTCGGGAACAATCTATAAGCTTTTCTCCTTCTCCATTTCTTCTCCATTCCCCNAAACACACACACACCCCAAACGATATTATTTTATGAAATCTACTACTCTTTCCATTTCAAAAAAAAAATTATCTTAATTTGACTTGACACAAATTTTAATAAAGAAGAGAAGACTTCTGAGATATGTGATCTTAAATAAGTCATAACATTTGTGTGACTATAAAACTTTGAAACTTGTAGTTGGAAACGTACCATAGCATTTTGTGGCAAATGCTTCTTATTAAGGAAATATTAAAAAATGATAATATTTTTGAGGGAGTAATAGTTTGAGTCCGGAACCAAAGTATGGTTCTTTTGGACTCAAGCGACACAATTAGGTATTGGGCACCATTTTATATATAGCGCGGTTATTCACAGCGCTATACCTTAACGATAATTTTGTCCGTTAAGGTATAGCACGGTGAATAATTGCGCTATATTTGAACTCAAAAAGGGCGGGATGTATGGCGCATGTATACAGAGCGCTATAGTATAGCGCAGTGAATGCATGCGCTATACATACATAAAAACGCGGGCCTTCATCTTCCCCGACCAGAAACCATTGCCCCCCTTTCCCCATTTCAGCGGTCCCCCCCTCCATTTTGAAGGAAAAAAAAAACTCAGTGGAGCCCACCCGTCCCACAAAAAGTGTATCTTTTTGGTATTATAGCAAGCTTATACCGGATCTAAAGCGTTATCGCATAGTGAATTGCTCGTTTCAGCCCCGAAATCATCAAATCTTCACCTTTCAGAAAATTATAAGTTGAGTATTCCGACTTACTTTTTGTTAAAACTTATGTATAAAAAATGTATATTAGTTGTTTTTCTTACTGTGATCTATGTTTTTTCGTGATTGTTTTGTGATTTAATTAATTTATTATTTTTTATCCGGATTAGATTATTGTTGTGATAAAAAATTAGTAAAATAGATAAATTATTATTTTATGAATAATTAATGTTATTAGTTGTTATAAAAAATTTTATTAGTTGTTTTTTTACTATGGTATATGTATTTTCATGATTGTTTTGTGATTAAATTAATTTGTTAGTTTTTATCCGGATTAGATTATTTATGTGCTAAAAGATTAGTAAAATTAATAAATTATTCTTTTATGAATAATTAATGTTATTTATGTGACTTTAACATTGTTGTTAGTGCCATTTATTGTATGTTGTGCCCGTAATTATAACGTAGTGCCCGTAATTGTAATCTAGTGCCCTTTAGTGTAGTAAAATATAGTACCCTTTAGCGTAGTATCTTAGTAGTTATTGAAATATTATTTAATTATGTGTTAACCCCAAAAATATTTGAAAAAAAGATGATAATTCAAACACAAACTCTCTCGAATGTTAGTCAACAAATGTAAAAAAATAACATAAAAAATAATAATATTTGTCAAATTAAGTATTTTTATATGAATGTTTACTAATTGTATCATGTATATTTATTAAATAATAAAATAACATATAAAATAAGAAACAAATATAGAAAGTAATAAACTAATATATAAAATAATAAACAAACATACAAAATAATAAACTAAGATATAAAATAATAAACAAACATATTAAATAATAAACTAATATATATATATAGAGAGAGAATAAGAAACAAACATATAAAATCATAGTATAATAATCAAGGATTTTATCCTAACTCTAAAAAAGAAAGTTGTTTTAGCCTGATCATAGTATAATAATCAAGAATTTAATATCTTACTACACCATATATATATATATATCTACATACTAGCTTACAACATGTAACTTAGAAAATCGAAATTGCATCCAATTTATTTTTTTCAAAACATTAAAAAAAGGCAGTTCAGTACACAAAGCCTCCCGCATTCATGTAAAATAATAAACTAACATATAAAATAAGAAACAAACATATAAAATAATAAACTAACGTATAGACTAATTAACTAACATATAAAATAATAAACTAATATATAAAATAGTAACCTAACATATAAATTAATAAATTAACATATAAAATAATAATATAGAAAATGTATCATCTTAAGTAATAATATAGTAAAAATATCTATTAAATATTAATATAAAAGATATTGCAATATATTTAAAGATGTTAAGCAATCAAAAAGAAAAATACTTTAATTAATATTGTTCAATTTACAGACATCATCATGGAGGTTCCCCCTGTGCATCCCGGACTTGCATCTCGAGAGCTACTGTTGCTACTGGGCAACCATAGGTCTTCATACATCTGGGATGGGTAATGTTTGTCCCACACATCCGACCCACCCCAGACGTATAGACGATATGTGGGAGTTCATTAGGGACCACACACTCTATCCCCATATAGTTAGACGCCTTCAGGATACAGGTTTCTATAGGATCATAGAGATCGGCCAGTTGCAATTCGACTGGGCGTTGATCACGGCTATGATAGAGCGGTGGCGACCGGAGACACATACATTTCATCTACCCATCGGTGAGGCTACCATCACGCTTGAGAACGTGGAGGTTCTCTTCAGGTTGCCGGTTGATGAATTACATGTAGCTTACCCGTATGCTCTTAGAGACTATAGGGGAGTGCATTACCTGCATATGTTGCAACGACTCACCGGTTTCCAGCCAGCGGAGGAGACTGCATTGAGTGGGGCAAGTCGATTGCAGCTGACACCCGTCCGGCAGCATCTGGAGGCGACGGATGCGGAGATTACAGATGCTTCATCGGTGGAGGATATCGACCGGCACACGAGATTGTTGTTGCTGCTGATGTTTGGTGGTGTACTGTTCCCCAACACTTCGGGAAACCTAGTCATCTTGAGATTTCTACATCATCTGGAGCGGCTAGATGATTTACCTGGTTACAGCTGGAGTGCAGTTGTTCTAGATTACCTGTATAGGCAAATGTGCCAAGCGTGCATGGGCACCCAGAGAGATGTTGCCGAGTTTTTACCGCTGCTGCAAGTGAAAACATAGTCAATTCTTTTTATGATTGTAAAATACATAGTAAAAAAATACCTTTAATTTTATGTCCACAATCTATATTAGGTTTGGGCTTGGGAGCGATTCTTGCAGTTCCTGCTACCTCTACCACCGATGGCTCCGGATGCACCACCTCCACCGTTTCTCCCTTTTGCTTGGAGGTGGGTTGATAGGCGAGGCTACGTATGCAAGTTCGAGGCTCGACATCGTCTCCCCTATTACAGAAATTCATTGGATTTGCTTGAAGGCGCGCAGGTACATGTATACTTAAATTTACTTGGCCTGGCTTTATATCTGTTGCGTTTACTAATGATTCCTGTGTTTAATTAACATTTCGTATGGATGCCATACAGCGACGCGCTCATAGTTGGTTTGCCCGATTATTGCTCCCGCGATCGAGCTATGGGAGCTCTTCTGCCCTAGTGAAATGTCTTGATTGTCAAGCATCATGCCACCGAGCGAGTCCTTCGCCAGTTTGGTCGATCGCAGCTTGTACCTATTCCGTCCACTTGGATTTGAATACATTACTAGCGGGATGATCGTTCCAGGGTTGACCATACATACTTGGCCTGGCTAGAAGCCCAAATTGAGGTTTGGGACCAGAGGTATGACCCGATTCCTCCACTCCCTGCACCTGAGCGTACGTATGGCGAGCATGAGTATATGGGTTGGTATCGCAGTGTTACCCGACTTCTCGTCGGGAATCCCGTTCATCGCGCTGGAGGTCGGTACATTCCATACGCCGAGAGGCATGAGGCACTGGTATGTTATTTGTTATACTTACTTATGACGTTATATTATCCTTACGTAATTAATAGTTTACATGTTATGCAAGTTATTAGATTACTTCAGTTCTACCAGTTGGGACTGCAGATGCTGCAGTATACCGGCGAGGGAGCGACAACTTTGCACGGGTATGACCGTCGGGTTATTGATCTTGCTGCCGAGACATTAAGACGTGCTAGAGATGATGACCCCTTAGAATACGAGGCTGCTTATGTGCCGCTAGAGGAGTACCATCATGGGCCACCAGTGGAGCCTGAATGTCATAACCGTGGCAGGTGTAGGCAGAGAGGAAGGGGTGTCCCACGAGGTCGTGGTGGTCGGCGAGGACGGGATCCCCAGAAATGGGGCGTTGAGGCACCCATGAACGATATTAGAGATGATCAGCCGGGTGACCACCCTGAGCCATACGATGCTCATCATAACATGACATCATTCAGCCTTCAGTTGTCGCCAGGGACTTCGCAAGTGACCTTGTTAGCTCCATTATTGATCGTGGGCACAACCATTACGCGACATGAGTGGGATCAGTATTTTCCTGATCCCCCAGAGCCACCAACGATTGATGATTCTCGTCCGACACGAGAGGTGCATAGTGGACAACGACTGAGTTATGGCTCATCACCAAGGGATGCTGAGGCTCTAGCACATACTTCATCTACTCCAGTGCACCTGGATGTTTCGACAGAGCCTTGTGGATCTACTCATGCACAACTTTTTTTGTATTAATGTTATTTATATTTGTTTTTATCTCATTGATTAGTCAGTAATATCTAAAGAGTTTTTATTTTTTTTAAGACATCGGCATTGACGGTCACGGAGGCCGCATTGTGTGATACTGAGATGCCAGAGACAAATGATCTTATTCAGGAGCCGACTGAGACCATAGTATGACCATTAAATTTTTTTTTCCTAACACGTACATTAGTAATTATTATTTCATATAGTAAAATATCTTATTATTCTGTAGGTTACTGCCTGCCCGACGGCCGCTTCTACCGAGTCTGCCAACCTTATCGACGATCATGTTGTAGTTCATCCTCCGATAAAGAGGTGACATGATGAGGATGATCCTGATAGTGTAACCGAGTGAGATGGGATGTGCCTCAGACCAGCCAACGCTTTAAAGCATACAGGTTGTGGGACACATTGACATTTATTATTATTTGTACATATGACATTAAATATATAATAGCCACATTATTTATGTTTTACATAATTTGCACATGTGTTTTTATTTCTCTAGATATTTATTAGTTTAAACACTTCAACACAAAAAAAATGACAGCTTAACATAAAATTTAAATTCGTTACCATTTAAAGATAATACATGACACGTACAATATAAAAATAAAATACTATACTCAACGCATCAATGTGTTTGTTTAGTCATTATCGCCCATTATTCTGTGCTTCAACCACTTAAATTTCTCCTCCAACCTATTTTTTTTTCTTCTTCTGCTTCTTTTAGTTTCTCCTGCAATGCCGCAAGTTGTTCTTGTAGTCTCACGATCTGGAATTCGTATTCACCGGTCAGATTCCAAATGTTTAACAAACATGGTTTGTAGTATTCTTGATTAATGAGTTCATCATACCATTCATCAAAATCACATTTCTTTTCGTCCTACCAATGAGAGAATAACACAAGACTATTAATTAACATGTTATATAAAAAGTATTAACAAACATTTCTTCAAAGAATAATAACTTACAACTTGTTTACACATCCAACGTCTGCGCCCTAGATTGCAATTTGACCAACATGGCTTCAAAATCGCACGTTTGCCACAGTAACACCTAGGTACGTAGTTGTGTCAAAAAATGTCATAATGCTCGAAAATGAAAATTTAATGGAGAGTTTTTCTATTCGTTTCGTTAGGACGCAAATAATAACTAAAATGCGCGAGGTTTTATAGGTAGCTAAGAATGATTTTAGGTTACATAACGCATATTGGTGAGGCGCTATGTTTCGCGTGATAATGATTCTTTAGGGGTACAAGTGCGTCCAGCTTTTTCAGGTCATCAGCTTGTTCGGTCCAAAACCTTTTTCAAGTCGACATAACATTAGACATAGCGCATATTGGTGAGGCGCTATGTTTCGTGTGATAATGATTCTTTTTGGGTACAAGTTGGTCCAGCATTTCAACTCAGCAGCTTTTGCAGGTCGACAACTTTTTCAGGTCGACATGACAATACACATAGCGCATATTGGTGATGAGCTATGTTTCGTATGATAATGATTTATTCGGGTACAAGTGGGTCCTGCATTTCATGTCAACAGCTTTTTCAGGCCGATAACTTTTTCAGGTCGACATGACAATACACATAGCACATATTGGTGAGGCGCTATGTTTCGCGTTCTTACAGGTCGACATGAAGCTTAGTTCTTCTTAAGTTGAACCAAGAGAGCAATATTCAAATACCATTTGAAGAACCAGAACAACATCCAATTCAGAAATGCCACTAACATTTAATAAGTGGTTTACGAAGAGGCAAAATGGTGAAGGTAGTTCAAAAGATCCAAATGGAACACGTCATAACACAATCGATCCCTACCTTGAAACAATATGCTAGGTTGCTATACTGCTTTGGTTGATGACAAGTGGTATGGTGTTCTGCGTCCCTAGGAAATAAGCCTATCGATATACACACTGATCTCAAAGTTGCAGGTCACATTATTGAGGGTGAAACACATTCTACAAAGCCTGAAGGTATGCGAATTTGGGGTGAAAAATTATAATGGGTTTCTCTTTACTCAAAACGATGTGATTGTGAAGTACTATGTCACTGCCATGGGCTTGTTGTACCACGAGTACCGTCTGCAACCTTCCAAACAAACATACACAAAGATGAACCAGAAGTGATTCGGCATTTGATGAAGGAGATTCTAGAGATTGAAAAGGCACTTGCTGTTCATCATGCAATGGATGATCTTAACTATCTGGAAGGAACGGAGGATCAGTAATAGGATTTATTAGAAAATAAAAAATTACATAGAGACAATGATTATCCTGTTTTTCCAACAGTTGTCGAGTGGGAGGGACTATCTAAGTTTCTACCACATACGTTAGATGTAGGAGTCTCATATTGTTGTAGAAATCAAGCAAGTGATTTTATTGATGATAGCGATGAAATACGAGAAATGCTTGTCAACTGGGCCCTAGATTACGATGCCCTTGGTCCCGAAGGGTGCGTACAAGATGTTGACAAAGAAGATGAAGTCGGTGACAATGAAATAGTGCCAGACAGCGACGATAATAGGGAATGACAATTATTTTTATTCCTTGGGGCGTATGTTAGTTGTATTGAATCTTTAATTCTAAATACAATTAGATTTAACCCCATTGGAAACATAATTTTATTTCATACATTTTGCAACCTGCACATTTACATAAATTTAGTACAACAAAATTACTCCAATAAAACACTACGTTTATCCTTGATAATTGGGCACATTGGATAAACTACCACCTGGAGCTGAATTACCACCGCTTTTCAAACCAGCTGAAGGACATTTACGGCGGCCGTGTGTCTGGGAACATATGCCATATTTACGCGCATAAACAATATAGCGCGGACAAAACGGTGAATACCCGCGCTATATATAAAATGATGCCCAATTTTTTTTTAATCTATTTATATTGCTTGAGTCTAAAAAAAATCACACTTTAATTCCGGACTCCGAATAGTTTCATGTTTTTATTACGCAAAACGTCCAAATTTACCTCTGAATTGTCCCTTCTTAACGTCAACATCTATCATAATTCACGTGTCCGTTGATTCATTGGCTCTCATCAATTTTTCCATGTGTCGGCTGACAAAATTTTTGAGTTACATGTTTCATCTACGTGTCAGCTTATGTGCACAATTATTAAAAACCAACGAAGACTTTGTTTACTGAGTTGGTGGAAAAAGGCAATATGATAGTATGAAGTATTTTGGTTACAAAACTACCAATAGATGGCAACGTTAAGCAACAAAAATTCAGAGGTTAATAAATATGGAATTTTCTCAAATAGAAGTCTGAAACTGATTAGTAGCTTTCATAAAATTTAAAAAAAATTGGGAGGCGAAGAAGACAGAATCAAACATAAGGTATAATTATAAATTTTGGATCTAAATTTAGGAAAAGTGTTCCTTCATATAGAGAATATTCGAGGAAATGGAACAGAGAAAAGGTAGTATGTGAGGAGTGAATAAATAAAGGAAAGAAAGAGCTCAGAGTTTTCATTTCACATCACAAAACGTCAAAACCATCAGAGAAGCAATGCGTTTTCTATATCTAATTGGAACGTACTCCTCTTGATATTGACCTACTACTTTACCTTTCCATTACTCTTCATAGAGTACATCTTATAATTTAGCTACCCCAAACAGAGCTTTTTCTCATTCCGCCCCCTTTTTAATTTCCTTTTACATGTCATTTTTATGTTTTCCAATAAGTTTATAAGATTGCCAAAACTAGCAACAAAACAATGACGTTTTGGTCTTCACTAATTAATTATTACACCCCTGCCTTATCTTATTATGGAACTTTTTTTGACAATTTCAAACGAAACGAAATCTTAGCTAGCGTTTGAATATATATTTGGTTAAAATTTAAAAACAGAGTTTTTAAGTTGTGTTGAAAAACTATTTTTAGAAGTTGAAGTTGTGTTTGAACATGCATTTTATATGAAAAAAACTTGAAGTTTTGTGATTGGAAAAAGAAATTTCACCCAAAAACTGTCATAAACCAATTTTTAGGAACTTGAAAAAAGATTTCAATTTTTTTTTTTAAAAGCTGATCATGTTCCATGAACAAAATAGTATTTTTAATTTTTTTTGAAAAAATATATCCAAAATTTATGACCAAACGAGCTTAATTTCTTTATTTGAAACTCTTTATTTTTTATATGAATAAGGAAAGAAATATATACAGGTATTTGGCTTTGACCACTTGGTTGTTTTTGATGGTATACGATAGGGTCATTTACTTACTGGTATAAGGATATTAATCGTGGGAGAGAACTTGAATTGTATTTATCCCAGATTTAGTTATATGTATTAGCTATTTAATATAAATTTTATATTAAAATGGTAATATTAATTATCCTAAATAAAAAATAGATAATTAATCTCGGAACCATAAAATATTCTTATCTATCCTACAATTGAACCAAACAACAAATCATTAAATTGGGAGTGAGAATCAAGCAGAACTTTCACTATCTAAAGTTTCCCAAATGGTTTGTTGGTTCTCTTCCCTTATTATTGGTGCATAAACAATTGGGGCGGAGAATCAAGCAAAACTTAATTTTTGTTACTGCATAAGCAATTAGAGTCAATTACTTCACACTTTTAACTTTTGTTTACCGACAGTTTAAATAATCTATAGACAGTTCAGAACCCAGTTATAGATGTGCACATATACTGTTCCTGTGAATGAGTAATTCAGAAAAGATGATGGGTGTATTTGGTACGAAGAAAAATGAGTGGTTTTATCATTTATTTTACTTTATTTGATTAGTGATTGAAAATATTATCTAGTATTTAGTTAGAAAATATAGAATACTTTTAGAAAAATAATTTTTATGCTACTCTCCCAACCCACCGTCTCCAAAATTTCCATGTTTCTAATATGCCTCCCCTTCCCCCCTCCTCCCCTNCCCCTCCGGTTCTATTTTCTTCAATAATTTAATTATTCCAATGTGTTACTTTACTTTTTCACACAAGAATAACGTTGAAATTTGAGCTCGATAACTAAAATAAAAGTACTTTATTTTGTTGAAAAAGAAAGTATTATTTCTACAACGTGAAAAGAAATTACTCATTTTGTTGAATGAAAGAAAAATATTTTTTCTACGTCATGAAAAAAAAATACTCAGTATATTGATATGAAAGAAAATACTTTTTAAACATCATGAAAAAAAAGTACTCGTTTTGTTGAAATGAAAGAAAATACTTTTACTACATCATGAAAAGAATATACTCATTTTGTTGGGGAAAAAAATACTCTATCTATTAGGGTAGTGGTGGCGAGGCTGAGATGGGTGGGGGTGAGGTGGGTGTGGTGGGGGTAGAGGTGGTTTGGGGGTGGACGTTTTAAGATCCTTTTTGTATAGGCAGCTTGATGGATAAAGATCTATTTTGCTAAATGTTCAATTTGCAGACCAAAATAAAGTTTTATCTTTCCAAGATCTTTTATCTCAAATTTTTTCTTAAGATATTTAATTGCCTTTTGGAGCTCTTTGGAGTTCCAACAAGATTTATATCATTAACATAAACAGCAAGTATAATAAATTCTGATGCAATTTTCTTTATAAAAATACATGGACAAATAACATCATTTATGTAACCCTCTTTCAGCAAATATTCACTAAGGCGATTATACCACATGTGCTCATGTTGCTTTAAACCGTACAAAGATCTTTGTAATCTGATTGAATACATTTCCCGAGATTTTGAATTTGCTTCAGGGATTTTCATATAACTTTCATTATCAAGTGAACCGTATAGGTAAGTTGTAACTACATCCATTAGATGTATTTCAAACTTTTCATGTAGTGCTAAACTGATGAGATATCGAAATGTTATGGCATCCATAACTGGTGAATATGCTTCATCAAAATCGACTCCAGGTTGTTGTGAGAATCCTTGTGCGACAAGGCGGGTTTTGTATCTATCAATTTCATTTTTATCGTTCCTTTTTCGCACAAAAATCCATTTATGACCAACTGCTTTTATACTATCAGGTGTTTGGACTACTGGTTCAAAGACCTCTCTTTTAGCAATTGCATTCAATTCTGATTGAATTACCTCTTGCCATTTTGGCCAATCAGATCTTTGTCGATATTCTTCAATAGATCGGGTTCAAGATCCTCACTATCTTGCAAAATGTTAAGTGCAACATTATATGCAAAAATATTATCCATCACTATTTCAGATTGATTTAAATTAATTCCATCACCAGTAGAACTTATTAAAAACTTCTCACTCACTTGAGTCTCGGGTTCATTGATTTCTTGAGGAATCAAAGAACTAATCAGATCTTGGGTCTCTTCAGGAGATCCCTTCATAGTATCGTTTTGATCATTTGTCGATTTTCTTTTTCGAGGATTTCGATCCTTAGAACCCAAAGGCCTACCACGCTTCAGGCATGCTTTAGGTTCTCTAGCTCTCATGCTAGTAGATGGTCCTGCTGGGACATCAATTCGGATAGGCACATTCTCTGCAGGGATATTTGACTTAGTTATCCTTTTCAAATAAGTAAACGCGTCTGGCATTTGATTTGCTATATTTTGTAAATGGATGATCTTCTGAACCTCCTGATTACATATAGGGGTACGTGGATCAAAATGAAATAATGATGAAACTTTCCACACAATTTTTTTTGATTTCCTTTTTCTCTCCCCCTAATTGTGAAAATTTGTTTCATCAAACCGACAATCTGCAAATCGAGCAGTAAATAAACTTTCCGTCAACGGTTCAAAATAGCGAATAATAGAGGGTGATTCAAACCCAACATATATTCCTAACCTTCTCTACGGTCCCATCTTACTGCATTGTGGTGGTGTTACTAGCACATATACAACACATCCAAAAATTCGTAGATGGGCAATATTTGGTTCATGACCAAAAATTAATTGTGACGGAGAATATTTATTATAATGTGTCGGTCTGAGACGGATAAGTGATGTTGCATGCAAGATAGCATGGCCCTAAACAGTAGTGGGCAATTTTATTTTTCATAAGTAGTGGTCTTGCTATCAATTGCATGCGTTTAATAAATGACTCTACAAGGCCATTTTGAGTAAGAACATAAGTTTAAGGATGTTGAACTTTTATCCCAACTGATAGACAGTAATAATCAAAAGCTTGAGATGAGAATTCTCCAGCATTGTCAAGGCGAATAGCCTTTATAGGATAATTTGGGAATTGTGCCCTTAATCGAATTATTTTGGCTAATAGCTTTGCAAACGTAGGTTGCGAGATGAGAGTAGGCACACATGAGACCATCTTGAAGATGCATCTATTAGTACCATAAAATATCTAAATAGCCCACTTGGTGGGTGAATAGGCCCACATATATCCCGGGGATTCAATGCCAACCTTCATTGGTGATGGTCTAGTGATCATTTTGCCTTGATAACAAGCATCACAAGAAAATTCATAATTTGTAAGAATCTTCAGATTCTTTAATGGATGCCCACTCGAATTTTCAGTAATTCGTCTCATCATTATTGATCCAGGATGGCCCAAACGGCCATGCCAAAGCAAAAAAATATTTGAATCAGTAAACTTCTAGTTTACGATAGAGTGTGCTTCAATTGTACTAATCTTTGAATAGTATAAGCCAGAAGATATTGGTAACTTTTCTACAATGTACTTCCGGCTAGAAACATTTTTTGTAATACAAAGATATTCCATATTCGTTTCATCTATCGTCTCAACATAATTCCCATTTCGGCAGATATCTATAAAACTCAACAAGTTTCTTCGGAACTTGGAGGAGAATAATGCATTGTCTATTATAAGTTTTGTTCCTTTAGACAGAAATATAGTGGCTCTTCCGGAGCCTTCAATCAAACTTATATTACTAGAAATTGTTGAAACATTTATTTTTTTTCTTATGTAAATAAAAAAAGTATTTCTGATCTTTGAATATAGCATGAGTTGTTCCACTATCAATTACACAAATATCTTCATGATTGGTCTTTGATCCAAACATAATTTGAGGAATATCCATATTCTTGATGGCATAAACAAAATATATTATAGTAAATATCATTATCAAAGCAACTTTTATTTGTATACAATAATTACATAAACATATTATCTACTACAAACAACAAAAATTAAAATATTTACATTTCTACAGATTATCACCGATCACATGACTTGTTNACATAAGTTTAAGGATGTTGAACTTTTATCCCAACTGATAGACAGTAATAATCAAAAGCTTGAGATGAGAATTCTCCAGCATTGTCAAGGCGAATAGCCTTTATAGGATAATTTGGGAATTGTGCCCTTAATCGAATTATTTTGGCTAATAGCTTTGCAAACGTAGGTTGCGAGATGAGAGTAGGCACACATGAGACCATCTTGAAGATGCATCTATTAGTACCATAAAATATCTAAATAGCCCACTTGGTGGGTGAATAGGCCCACATATATCCCGGGGATTCAATGCCAACCTTCATTGGTGATGGTCTAGTGATCATTTTGCCTTGATAACAAGCATCACAAGAAAATTCATAATTTGTAAGAATCTTCAGATTCTTTAATGGATGCCCACTCGAATTTTCAGTAATTCGTCTCATCATTATTGATCCAGGATGGCCCAAACGGCCATGCCAAAGCAAAAAAATATTTGAATAAATAAACTTCTGGTTACGATAGAGTGTGCTTCAACTGTACTAATCTTTGAATAGTATAAGCCAGAAGATAAAGTTAACTTTTCTACAATACATTTCTGGCCAGAGATATTCTTTGTAATACAATATTCCATATTCACTTTATCTATCGTCGAAACATGATACCCATTTCGGCGGATATCTATAAAACTCAATCTATTTCTTCGGGACTTGAAGTAGAATAATGCATTGTCTATAATAAGTTTTGTTCCCTTAGACAGAAATATAGTGGCTCTTCTGGCGCCTTAAATCAAACTTATATTACCAGAAATTGTTGAAACATTTGCTTTTTCCTTATGCAAATAAGAAAAGTATTTCTAATCTTTGAATATGGCATGAGTTGTTCCACTATCAATTACACAAATTTCTCCATGATAGGTATTTGATCCAAACATATTTGAGGATTATCCATATTCTTCAAAATGATATAAACAAAATAAATATGATCGTAAACATCATTATCAAAGCACAACTTTTATTTATGCACAACAATTACATAACCATACTATCTACTAGAATCAACAAAAATTAAAGTATTTACATTTCTACAGATTCATCACCGATCACATGACTTATTTCTCCTTCGGGGAGTACAAAGTAATCAGCTACATCCAAACGCATGAAGTAAAATTATCTTCAGAAATAAAATTTGCTTCAGCATTTTTCTATGTCTTCTTCAGGGAGGCTTGATAAAGCTCAACCTGGTGCTTTGGCGTATGACAAGTACGTGATCAGTGCCCTTTTCCTCCACATCTATAGCATGCATTTTCTGTCTTTGTTGCTTGCACCGCTTCATGCCTTTGTTCCTTCATTTTCTATTGCTGGTGGTAAGGAGGGTTCTTTGGTGCATTATTATTACCATGATTAGAGTTTCTTCTCCGACCACGGTCATGACCACGACTGGAGACCTTTTCCACGCTTAGCTTGGTGTAAGTTCGTGTTATTCACTTCAGGGAATGGACAAGAGCCAGTAGGTCGACTTTCATGGTTTTTCATTAATAGCCCATTATGTTGCTCGGTTATAAGAAGATGTGAGATAAGTTTAGAATACTTTTTGAATCCCATCTCTTGATATTGCTATTGCATGAGCATATTCGAGGCATGAAAAATGGTAAAAAATTTCTCCAACATATCATGATCAGTAATATTATCACCATATAATTTCAATTGGGAAATAATTCTGAAAATAACAGAATTATACTCACTGATAAATTTAAAATCTTGTAGCCTTAGATTAGTCCAGTCATAACATGCCTATGGAAGAACGACCATCTTCAGGTGATCATATCTATCTTTCAAATTATTCCACAAATAGTGAGATATTCCATTTTCAAGCCTTCATCAAGGTGATAGCATATGAATATTATTGCTTTGGCACGGTCTTGGTTAAATGCTTGAATTTTTTTTTCCTTGATGGTGTCTGCCACATCCATCGCATCAAGCACCCAAGACATGTAGCTTTTGCCCGATATATTCAGGGCTACAAATTCAAGTTTAGAAAGATTTGACATTATTAAAAAAAAAAAAAAGTTCGTACCTCTGATACTTTCAAAGTATTTGCTCATGATGGCAGAGTCTCGTGCTGATAACGTGTTATGAAATAAAGACTGTAAATGAAAGACAAGCATAGAGAGAATCTGATATGTTATTCAAACTTCAAACTTATGTACATAATGAACTGAAATCTCCTCTATTTATAGAAGAAAGGAAGTTGCTGTGTAAGCTGCTACTGTTCCAAAGATAATCTTCTACGGGGGTTGATGTTTATCCATAACGGAGTGCCGAAAAAATAAATTCATTGTACTAGATATAGATAATCTTCTACCGGGTGTGATATTTATTCATAGCGGAAAACCAAAAGAATAAACTCACTTGTACCATATATAGATAATCTTCTACCGGGAATGATGTTTATTCATAACGGAGTACCAAAACGATAAACTTCTTCAGGAGGCTTATTTCCAATAGAGTACTAAATAGATAAACAGATTTACGACAGAGTATCATATAAATAAGCTTCTTCAAGAAAGTTTATTTATAACAAAGTACTAAATGAACATCTATAATATAATATATTTATAATGTTCGTCCTTTTTTGAGAAGTAAACAAGATAAACTTAGAATCCTAACCTATCCTACGGTTATTTTAGAGGGTTTTTTTCCTTTTACACGTTTACTGGTCAAATAATTTGCTATCAACTTTCTTCATCTTCACCATATTGAAACTCACATGTTGCACGAGATACTATGACTTGTGCTTTTTTTTTTCTTTTTCATTCTAAGCATTCGTAGGTACTGTTTACCCTAAAATACGAGTAATAATTGAATTTGTACGTGGTATTAAGGATACATAAAATGGTTTGACACAATGAAACAAATAATGATGAATAAAGACTGACTTAAATAAACAAGAGAATAACCAAACCGTTGAGGTTGAATGAATTTCCCGTGACAGAGCAAATAGCAGTGAAAAATGAATAACTTAAGCAAGAGATAGGCAGAAAATGATAACTTGTATTGCTGATAACATATCTCCCCCTGTACAATGAAACCAAGTACCCCTTTATAGGGAAGAAAGAAATTCTACATATAGTAAAAGACTTAATTATAGGATGAATTAACTTAATTATAGGATGAATTATCCCTAAAAATACTGGTCTAACGTCTCTGATGACTGGGGCCGTAATTTTCGCCGAGATATCTGTATACCACGAGATTTTCGGCCTTTCCGTTATACGAAACTGATACTTTTATCATAAAATGCCTTTATCCAGATCGGTCTTGACCGCCTTATTCCGACCCCTCTGGCTCCGATCCAATGATGTCCGATCTCAAACTTTCCTTCCTGAAGTGCTGGCTCCGTTTCAAAGCAGTCTGACCCCGGACTGTACTCGAGACCGATCTTCCTTGTGTGCTCGATTGTATCCGACCCGATACAGATAGTCCCCTCGTTTTATTGGAGAGTAATGATAAAAAATGATATGAACCGCGGCCCTTTGGAATTAGGTCAAGCAAAAGCACACTCATTGATCATGACACGAAGTTCGAAGCGTCAAATTACTCATCCTAAAAAACGTCTCGTCGACGGATGACGGCAGCACGATGACGCACGTGACTGCTGTCAAAAAGGATCATCGCATGTCCTAGCTGGAGACAAACCCTGCAACTTCTGCAAATGCCATTTAATGCCTTCCCATCTCGTGTTCCAAACCGCCGTTTTTGAAAGTATCACTCTTCAACCTTCAGACTTTACGTCGTTCAAACCATTCATTGCTTTTGTTCTCTGCTTCTTTGCACTTCAAACTTCTCACACACATTATTCTTCACTTTTACTCTTATCACTTCAACTCCAATGGCAAAAACATCAAAGTCCGTCCCACAAAAGCAACAACCTTCATCTTCTCAGCCTGCTGAAGAGGCTGAACCAGTTCCTGTTGGGGAAACTTCCTCAGAACCTCCCTTGAAAGCCTTCGTACCGGTTGGATGCTCTATCGGCTCCGACTTTAAAGTCGAGAAAGCCTCTTCAGTACCTAGCTGGGGAGAACCGGTCTCTATGTACATTAGCTCGATCACCCACAAAATCCTTGATAGGGTGAAGATGGAATGTAACTGGGCCAACAAGGACGTGGTAGTCCCCTCTCCGAATGAGGCGATTACCACCTATGTGGAAGGTTACTTGAGTGTATATACCTATCCCTTTACGTTGGGATCCTTGGACCCCATAATCGTCGCTTTTTGTAAAAGATACAATGTCACTCTGGGCCAGGTTCATCCCTCCGTTTGGCGAATAGTTCACCTTTTTCGCTTCTTTGTGAGTAAGGTCGAAGGGCACCCCTCCACCGTTGACCATCTACTCCGACTATACAGTCCCTGAATGTTTCGAGGGGGCTAATAAAACTTGCTCGCCGGGCCAGCAAGGCTCCGTTCTCGAGCATTGATGAAGACAAAGACCGGGGCTGGATGAGCCGGTTCATCCGAATAAGAACTTCCGACTTGATCCCCGCAGAAGACATGTCGTTCCCTGAAAAGTGGAACTTGACACGTAAGTGTCGTTTCCCTACTTAAAATCATTTGTTGTTTTCCTTCTGGTGCCTAACCGGTATGTTTTGTAAGGTACAGCCGTCTCTCAAACGCCGGCCGCGATTCAACATTTGGAGGAGTGGGTCCGGAGAGTGGTGGCTCAGAGGACTTACTCCGAACGGGCTTGGCGTGAAATATTGAAGGGCCTCTGGGAGGCTAAAAACCATGGTGAGCTTAACAAAATATTCTTCTTTGTTACTTCGAGTGATTGGTGCCGCCACTAATTCCCCCTTTTTCTTCATAGGCCTTTCGAAGGACGCTGAATTGAGGTCGGCGTCCATCGATGGTGAAGTTCCTTGCCCTCCCCCTGCTTCGGAGAAGGAGGGAGAGAAAAAGAGAAAAGAAGTCCTCGGTTCTATAGAGCCCGAAAAAAGAAGGCTTAAGAAAAAACACATAGCTCATAAAACTAGAATAGCCGATTTGGCCATTCGGTTGAGCGACGAATTCGAGGAAGACAGGATCCTTGATACTTCAAGTAACGAATTACCTCGGACAGTCCCAGCGGCCGATGAAGCTCGAATTCCTCAAGCGGAGGACCTCGAGGCGAGGACGAGGACCGGGGTACATGCCGATACAGGAGAGGCAACGCAAGGGGTCTCGGATCTCCCGGAGATGGTGGATTCACCCTCTTTTTCGGAGGCAACTCTGAATGAGGGCCAGGCTACAAGAACGCACACACCGAGTAAAAGTCCGGTTGCAGCTGGAGCCTTTGAAGAGTTTTTTGATGGGGTGCCATCGGCTAATACTTCGGTCTTGAAGTGCCAAGAAGGAGTCCCCCCGCCGAGACGAGTGGGGTGTCTGTCGGTACCAAGTTGGTCGACAGATTTCCTGCTCCGAGCTCCAACCCTGATCGGAAGAGGGTGATAAAGTTCATTGTTTCCGAGGATGCTTGTGCTTTGGGTGCGCCTGTAGGTGTGGCCAGCTATCTTCGTTGCTTGGTGACCGACGAGGATCAGGCTGCAATGAACGCGGTAGATTGGGCATGCTTATTCAACGAAGCTCAACAGGCATCGAACAAGGTATGCTTCCCCATATGTTCTATCTGATACCCAAAATCTTACTCTTGGATTTATACTGACCATCTTATCATGTATACCTCGCAGTCTTCGGTGCTTCACAACGAGGCGTTCCTTCGGATAAGGGAAGGAATGACACAAGAAAGGGCACAACGTCAGCAGATCGAAGGCGAGATGTCGAACCTTCGAGCCGAGCTGGACTTCATGCGGAGGGAGCACAGCAAAGTAGTCGATCAGCTGGGACAGCAGGTCGACCAATTAGATCGACACCGATTCGAAGGGAGCGAGGCTAAGGCTGAGGACAGTGAATGGAAAACAAAGATTGAAACTTTGACTTCGGAAAAAGANTTTACTCTCATCACTTCAACTCCAATGGCAAAAACTTCAAAGTCCATCCCACAAAAGCAACAACCTTCATCTTCTCAGCCTGCTGAAGAGGCTGAACCAGTTCCTGTTGGGGAAACTTCCTCAGAACCTCCCTTGAAAGCCTTCGTACCGGTTGGATGCTCTATCGGCTCCGACTTTAAAGTCGAGAAAGCCTCTTCAGTACCTAGCTGGGGAGAACCGGTCTCTATGTACATTAGCTCGATCACCCACAAAATCCTTGATAGGGTGAAGATGGAATGTAACTGGGCCAACAAGGACGTGGTAGTCCCCTCTCCGAATGAGGCGATTACCACCTATGTGGAAGGTTACTTGAGTGTATATACCTATCCCTTTACGTTGGGATCCTTGGACCCCATAATCGTCGCCTTTTGTAAAAGGTACAATGTCACTCTAGGTCAGGTTCATCCCTCCGTTTGGTGGATAGTTCACCTTTTCCGCTTCTTTGTGAGTAAGGTCGAAGGGCACCCCTTTACCATTGACCATCTACTCCGACTATACAGTCCCCGAATGTTTCGAGGGGGCTAATAAAACTTGCTCGCTGGCCAGTAAGGCTCCGTTCTCGAGCATTGATGAAGACAAGGACCGGGGCTGGATGAGCCGGTTCGTCCAAATAAGAACCTTCGACTTAATCCCCGCGGAAGACATGCCGTTCCCTGAAAAGTGGAACTTGAGACGTAAGTGTCGTTTCCCTACTTAAAATCATTTGCTGTTTTCCTTCTGGTGCCTAACCGATATGTTTTGTAAGGTACAACCGTCTCTCAAACGCCGGCTGCGATTCATCATTTGGAGGAGTGGGTCCGGTGAGTGGTGGCTCAGAGGACTTATTCCGAACGAGCTTGGCGTGAAATATCGAAGGGCCTCTGGGAGGCTAAAAACCATGGTGAGCTTAACAAAATATTCTTCTTTGTTACTTCGAGTGATTGGTGCTGCCACTAATTCCCCCTTTTTCTTCATAGGCCTTTCGAAGGACACTGAAAATAGGTCAGCGTCCATCAGTGGTGAAGTTGCTTGCCCTCCCCCTGCTTCGGAGAAGGAAGGAGAGAAAAAGAGAAAAGAAGTCCCCGGTTCTACAGAGCCCAAAAAAAGGAGGCTTAAGAAAAAACACATAGCTCATAAAACTAGAATAGCCGATTTGGCCATTCGGTTGAGCGACGAATCCGAGGAAGATAGAAACCTCTTCAAGTAACGAATTACCTCAGACAGTCCCAGCAGCTGATGAAGCTCGAATTCCTCGAGCGGAGGACCTCGAGGCGAGGACGAGGACCGGGGTACATGACGATACAGGGGAGGCAACGCAAGGGGTCGCAAACCTCCCGGAGATGATGGATTCACCCTCTTTTCGGAGGCAAATCTGAATGAGGCTCAGGCTGCAAGAACGCACACACCGAGTAAAGGTCCGGTTGCAGCTGCAGCCTTTGAAGAATTTTTTGATGAGGTGCCATCGGCTGATACCTTCGGGATTGAAGTGCCAAGAAGGAGGCCCCCCGCCGAGACGAGTGGGGTGTCCGTCGGTACTAAGTTGGTCGACAGATTTCCTGCTCCGACTTCCAACTCTGATCGAAAGAGGGTGATAAAGTTCACCGTTCTCGAGGATGCTTGAGCTTTGGGTGCGCCTGTAGGTGTGGCCAGCTATCTTCGTTTCTTGGTGACCGACGAGGATCAGGCCACAATGAACGCGGTAGATTGGGCATGCTTATTCAACGAAGCTCAACAGGCATCGAACAAGGTATGCTTCCCCATATGTCCTATCTGATACCCAAAATCTTACTCTTGGATTTATACTGACCATCTTATCATGTATACTTCACAGTCTTCGGTGCTTCACCACGAGGCGTTCCTTCGGATAAGGGAAAGAATGACACAAGAAAGGGCACAACGTCAGCGGCTCGAAGGCGAGATGTCGACCCTTCGAGCCAAACTGGACTTCATGCGGAGGGAGCACAGCAAAGTAGTCGATCAGCTGGGGAAGCAGGTCGACCAATTAGATCGATTCCGATTCGAGGCGAGCGAGGCTAAGGCTGAGGCCAGTGAATGGAAAACAAAGATTGAAACTCTGACTTCGGAAAAAGAAACCCTCCAAGCTCGCTTAAAAGAACAAGTTTTGGAGGCGCAGGAGAAAATCGGAGTTCTGACCAAGAACACCGAATCTCTTCAATGCCAATTCGAGTCGCTCACTCAGGATCGGGGCATTCTGGTCAACCAACTGCAAGAAGCAAAGTCGGAGATTGCTACCACCAAGGCCGATGCTGATGATTTGATAGGCCAATACAGGGCCGATGCCGAGGCCTCCCAGGAGCAATCGAAGATATTGGTCGTGTATACTAAGTGCTAGACCCGCCTCTCTGTTTTCGAGGAGCTGCAAGCTCGGGGTTTCGATCTATCCTCTGAAGTCGATGAAGCAACGAGGATCGAAGCTGAAGCGAGGAAGCAGGCTTTCCCCGAGGAAGATGAAGACGGTTCTGACTGACGTTGTTTGTAGAACGAAGTGTCATTTTTGTAATCTGAATGTATAAAAGGATTCCCTCGTTGTGTATAAAATTCCTTCATTTAGTTTGACTTTGTTCTGCAATTTTCATATCTTGCAACTTTCCTGCCTTAGCTAGGATCGTAAATTTTCTTCATAAATTTTTCTTTTCTATGACCAACCGAATACGGTCCACAAGAGGAACCTCGGCCGGTTAACGAGCTGAGTTGGTCTTAAAAAATTTAAAACTAATTTGGCCTTGGCCTTATCTCAAGTTCGGGGTGGCCTTAATAGGCTTTGTTTATGCCCGAACCTTTTAGTTTGGCGCAGCTTGGGCCCATTAAGGAATCGGGATCATGCCTTAGCAAAAATTTGGTCCCTTTCAAATTTCAATGATTTAATTTGGCCTTAGCCCTTTTCAAAGAATCGAGGTCTTGCCTTGGCAAGCCCTAATTGTCTTCGAATTTTAGCTTAGTTTGGCCGTAGCCTTTTATAAACTGGGGTTGCCTGAGTCGGTCTTACTTCCCTTCGAGTTTTGTTAACTCAATACGGCCTTGGCCTAGCAATCGATTTTGGGGTCTGCCTTGTTAGGTTTTACTCCCCTTTGAATTTAGCGTGAACATTTAAACGATGTGAGCTCTTGATAATGCGATGATAATCAAAGAAGCCCTTGGGCTTAGGAACATAATATTGGTGCCGAAAAGACTTTTTTTAATATCCACATGCTCGTACATCTTTGCTTAAAGAGGGGCAGATCGATCTATTCGGGTACGGTTCCTTCGATAGTTTGACCCTTACATTGGTTCCTAACGATCTTTGTAAAGTCCCCTTGAAATCAAAGCAAGTGGATGAAGATTTCAAAAATAACGAGCAGTTTCTAGTTGTTCGAGGTCGATTGAAATCGAGCACATATTTTCATGAACTCCGATGAATGATCGATCTAAGTTAGCATGATTCCTGGTTGCCTCATTCAAAACCTTGCCGTAAAACCCAATTTAGGACAAAACCGATCGAAGGGAAAAAGAGTGCAACGCGTGCTGTCAGTCCTACCGCCTTGTGTTTCCTACTTCGAGACCGATCCAACCTGCAGGTGTTAGTATCAACAAATGAAACAAAAGAAAAGATGAAATGAATTACCTTAACAATAATACCGCTTCAAGTGGCTCACGTTCTAATTGTTTGACAGCTGCTTGCCATCCATAGTCCCGAGCTTGTAAGACCCCTTTCCGGTGACCTTCAATACAGTATAGGGACCTTCCCAGTTCGGTCCCAATTTTCCTTCGTTGGGGTCTCGAGCGTTGGGTGTAACTCTTATAAGTACCAAGTCCCCAACATTGAAATATCGGAGACGGGTTCTCCGATTATAATATCTCTCGATTTTTTGCTTCTGGACGGCCATCCGAACTAGAGCAACTTCCCTCTTTTCATCCAAAAGTTCCAGGCTGATGTTCATAGCCTCCCGGTTTGATTCTTCGGTTGCATATCGGAACCTGACGCTTGGTTCGCCTACCTCAACCGGTATCAATGCTTCGGTGCTGGTTTTCTCGGTTGTGCGATACGCCCACAAGACCTCGGGCAGCATCTCCCTCCACTTTCCTTTTGCGTCGGCTAGCCTTTTCTTCAAGTTCTGGATTATGGTTTTGTTGGTCGACTCGGCTTAACCATTGCCGCTGGGGTGATATGGAGTCGACAATATCCTCTTAATATTGTTATCTTCGAAGAAATTTGTTATTTTACTGCCAACGAACTGTTTTCCATTATCGCATACGATTTCCGAGGGCATCCCGGACCGGCAAATAATATGGTCCATATGAAGTCAATCACCTCCTTTTCCCTGACCTTCTCGTAAGCCTGTGCTTCCACCCACTTAGAAAAGTAGTCAGTCATAAAAAGGATAAATTGAGCTTTACCTGGTGCTCGAGGGAGGGGGCCGACGATATCCATACCCCACTTCATAAATGGCCATGGCGATAAGACCGAATGCAGTGTTTCTCCTGGCTGGTGGATCATCGGTGCATGCCTTTGGCATCTGCTGCACTTGCGTACAAACTCCTTTGCATCTCTTTCCATGTCGTTCCAATAATAGCCGGCCCGAATTACTTTTCGAACCAATGAATCGGAACCGGAATGGTTGCCGCAAGTTCCTTTGTGTATTTCTTTAAGATGTAATCGGTGTCTCCAGGTCCAAGACATATGGCGAGAGGACCTCCGAATGTTCTTCTGTATAAAGTTCCATCGTCGGCCAAACAAAATCGGGCTGCCTTTGTGCGTAACGTCCTTGATTCTTTGGGATCCGATGGCAACTTGCCTGAACTAAGATATTCCACGTATTTATTTCTCCAATCCCAGGTCAAGCTTGTTGAGTTGACCTCGGCATGGCCTTCCTCCACCACCGACCTCAATAACTGCACGACCTTTTCAGAGTCAATTTATTCATCCTCGACTAACGAGCCTAAATTGGCGAGTGCATCAGCTTCACTATTTTGTTCTCGAGGTATGTGCTGTAGAGTCCACTCTTTAAACCTGTGTAGCGTGACCTGAAGTTTTGTCCACGTACCTTTGCATACGCCCTTCTCTGACTTCGAATGTTCTATTTACTTGGTTGACTACGAGGAGGGAGTCGCATTTGGCCTCGATTACTTCTGCTCCTAGGTTTTTGGCCAACTCTAAACCTACAATCATAGCCTCATATTCTGCTTCATTATTAGTCAGCTTTACAGTCTTAATAGACTGTCGAATTGTATTCCCGGTCGGAGGTTTGAGTACGATGCCCAGCCCTGACCCTTTCGAATTTGAGGCGCCGTCTGCGAACAAAGTCCACACTCCCGAAGGAGTCCCTGATTTAGTCATGAGTTCTTTCTCGACCTCGGGGATGAGCGACGGTGTGAAGTCGGCGACGAAATCAGCCAGTACTTGAGACTTGATCGAGCTTCGAGGCCGATATTCGATATCGTACCCGCTTATTTCGATGGCCCACTTGGCCAATCGACCTGATAGCTCAGGTTTGTGCATAACGTTTCTAAGTGGATAAGTTGTCACCACGCATATGGGGTGACATTGGAAGTACGACTTCAACTTTCTAGAGGCACTCAACAATGCAAGTGCTAACTTTTCTAGGTGTGGGTACCTAGTTTCGGCCTCTCCTAGTGTTCTACTGACGTAGTAAATGGGAAATTGCGCACCTTGTTCTTCTTGGACTAGGACCCCGCTCAATGCTATCTCCGACACAGCAAGGTAAAGGTACAACTGCTCACCTGCTTTTGGCGTATGTAGTAAATGCGGGCTAGAGAGATACCTTTTGAGTTCTTCCAATGCGTGTTGGCATTCCGGTCCCCATGAGAATTCGTTCTTTTTCTTCAGCAGGTTGAAGAACTGATGGCTCCTGTCGGATTACCTCGATATGAATCGACCTAGTGCTGCTATCCGGCCTGTCAATTTCTGCATAGCTTTTACGCTGTCGACGACCATTATGTCTTCGATGGATTTAATTTTATTGGGGTTGATTTCTATTCCCCGGTTCGAGACCATAAAACCAAGGAATTTCCCTGAGCCTACTCCGAATGCACACTTCTCCGGATTCAATTTCATGTTGTATCTTTTCAGGACGTCGAATGTTTCCTGCAAATGGCTTAAATGGTCCTCTGCTCGCAGGGACTTAACTAACATGTCATCGATATAAACTTCCATTGTTACTCCTAGTTGTTTTTCGAACATCTTATTTACTAGGCGTTGGTAAGTAGCCCCTGCATTATTCAGCCCGAAAGGCATCACATTATAGCAATAAGTGCCATACTTAGTGATGAAGGATGTTTTTTCTTGATCATCCTTATCCATTTGTACCTGGTTATACCCAGAGTAGGCATCGAGAAAACTAAGAGTCTCGTGGCCAGCGGTAGCATCGATCATGCGATCGATGTTAGGCAAGGGGAAAGAGTCTTTGGGGCATGTTTTGTTTAGATCTTTATAGTCTATACACATTCTAAGCTTATTTCCCTTCTTAGGAACTACGACTACATTAGTTAACCATTCTGGGTACTTAACTTCCCGAATGGAACCTAAATTCAAAAGTTTAGTTACCTCGTCTTTGATGAAGGCTTGTTTGGCTTCGGACTGAGGCCTCCTCTTTTGCTTGATCGGCCGGAATTTTAGGTCAACGCTTAGCTTGTGAGTTGCAATTTCCGGCGGTATGCCTGTCATGTCAAGATGGGACCAAGCAAAGGAATTTTCGTTAGCTGAAAGAAAATTAATTAATTTGGTCCTGAGCTCGGAGTTTAAGCCTGAGCCCAGGTATACCTTTCGATCGGGTGCATCGCTACGGAGTGAGATCTATTCGAGCTCTTCGACTGTCGATTTGGTCGCATCGGACTCATCAGGACCGATAAATGATTGGGGAACCCCGTAATTATCGACGTCAAGTTGATCCTGCTCGCCCTCGTTTGTTGAAGGCGGCGTCTTTGATTGCTAATGGGCCTTCTTGGAAGAAACAATCGGCTTTGATGTTGCCTCATCCACCGCGAACATTTCTCTCGCAGCGTGTTGCTCTTCATAAACGATGACGACCCCATCAGCCGATGGGAATTTCAACATCTGATGCAATGTTGAAGGTACAGCTCCGATGTCATGAATCCAAGGCCTCCCTAGCAAGGCATTGTACCTCATGTCGCCCTCGATCACACAAAATTTCATTGCCCGGATAGTACCAGCGACGTTAACCATCAGTGTTATCTCCCCTTTGGTTGTTTCTGATGCCATGTTAAAACCATTGAGGACCCGAATTTCGGAGATGATCTGGCTTGATAATCCGAGCTGTTCGACGACCCATGACCGAATTATATTAGCAGAACTACCAGGGTCGACAAGTACGCGCTTCACCCGGGTTTTATGAATGAGTATTGATATTATCAAGGCATCGTTATGGGGATGTGTAATCCCTTATGCATCTTTATCACTGAAGTATAAAGCTCCTTCCGTTGCGTAATCCCGAGTACGTTTTTCCCGGGTGATAGATATCTTGGTGTGCTTCAACACCGGGCCTTGGGGTGCATCTACCCCTCTGATTATCATGTTGATCGTGTGCTGGGGTTCTTCTTGACTTGTAGGCCTGTCCCTGTTTTCGTAATGGTTTTTAGCCCGGTCGCTTAGAAATTCTCGGAGATGACCTTTTTCAAGCAACCGTGCCACTTCCTCCCTTAGTTGCTGACAATCTTCCGTTCTGTGACCATGGGTACCATGGTATTTACATATTAAGTCTGGGTCCCTTTTGGCCGGATCCGATTGCAGCGAGCGAGGCCATTTGGTATCTTTAATGCGGCCAATGGCAGATACGAGGGTTGCTGAATCGACACTAAAGTTATACTCGGACAGTCTGCGCGCTTCTCGGTGATTAGTGGCTCTTTCGAAGTTATTTCTAGGCAACGGTCCTCGGTTCCTTTGATTAGAATCATTGTCTCGGTGACCTTTGTCTTCCGGGGATGGCCCTTCGATCGCCAGGGTATGGTCGGTGTCTATCTCTGTTCGACCTCGGCTATCGATAATTATCTCTCAAACCCGATCATTAGGTCTGATAGGATAAACGGACCCCGAGGGGACCCCGAGTTGGTCATCTTCGACCCTGATCTTCGACTAATATCGATTATGTATGTCCGCCCAAGTGGCAGCGAGATATTCGATCAGGCTTTGTTTGAGCTGTTGAGAAGCTGTTGAACTTCGGGCATTAAGCCCTTGGGTAAAAGCCTGTACGGTCCAATCATCGATAACCGGAGGTAAATCCATTCGCTCTATTTGGAAGCGAGATAAAAACTCCCTCAACATCTCATTATCTCTTTCCTGACTTTGAACAAATCTGACTTCCTTGTTTCGACTTTAATAGCACCTGCATGAGCCTTGACGAAGGTATCGCAAGCATGCCGAAGGAGTCGATGGAGTTCGGGGGCAAGTTGTGGTACCAAGTCATTGCTCCCTTTGACAAGGTCTCCCCGAATTTTTTCAGAAGAACGGACTCGATCTCATCATCTTGGAGGTCGTTCCCCTTTATGGCGCATGTGTATGCCGTTACGTGTTCATTTGGATAGGACGTCCCATTGTATTTGGGGATTTCTGGCATGCGGAACTTTTTTGGTATCGGTTTCGGCGTAGCGCTCGGCGGGAAAGGCTTTTGCACAAATTTCTTTGAGTCTAAGCCTTTCAACACCGGGGGTGCTCCTGGAATTTGGTCCACCCTTGAGTTATACGTTTCTACTTTTTTGTCGTTGGCTTCGATTTTCTTTTCGCCCGATTTGACTCACTTGGTCACCTCCTCGAGCATCTTCATGATTCTAGAGTTCGTCTCCGACCCATTTTCATCCGGTTGCGCTGCGATTGGTTCATTTTGAGGAACTATCCCTCGAGAAGAAACGGCTTCGACCCTGTCCGAAACCTAACTGCGACTTTGAATTCAGTGATGGCTGCTTGCTGGGCTTGCAGCATGTCGAATATCATTTTGAGGCTGATCCCGTCCCCTTCATTATTTTGAATTCTCAAATGGTGCTCTCCCCGAACGCTGTTCGACGGGCCAGAGCTCTGATCGGCGTCGACCGCCATTTGAGAGTTGGCGTCGATCGGAACTTCGTTACCGAGCATCATATTGTTTTTGCCCTGGTGGTTGAGCTCGTCGTTGATGGGAAATGTGCGTGACATGACTATGTTGTTATCTGAAAAATAGAAAATTCTACAAAGAACAAGCGTAAAATAGTGTGTAACTGAAATTTGTGTCAAACGTTCACTATTATCCTTAGCCCCACGGTGGGCGCCAAACTGTTTACCCTAAAATACGAGTAACAATTGAATTTGTACGTGGTATTAAGGATACGTGAAATGGTTTGACACAATGAAATAAATAACGATGAATAAAGACTGACTTAAATAAACAAGAGAATAACCAAACCGTTGAGGTTGAATGAATTTCCCGTGACGGAGCAAATAACAGTGAAAAATGAATAACTTAAGCAAGAGATAGGCAGAAAATGATAACTTGTATTGCTGATAACGTATCTCCCCCTGTACAATGAAACCAAGTACCCCTTTATAGGGAAGAAAGGAATTCTACATATAGTAAAAGACTTAATTATAGGATGAATTAACTTAATTATAGGATGAATTATCCCTAAAAATACTGGTCTAACGTCTCTGATGACTGGGGCCATGATTCCCGCTGAAATATCTGTATGCCACGAGATTTTCGGCCTTTCCGTTATACGAAACTGATACTTTTATCATAAAATGCCTTTACCCAGACCGGTCTCGACCGCCTTATTCCGACCGCTCTGGCTCCGATCCAATGATGTCCGATCTCAAACTTTCCTTCCTGAAGTGCTGGCTCCGTTTCAAAGCAGTCCGACCCCGGACTGTACTCGAGACTGATCTTACTTGTGTGCTCGATTGTATCCGACCCTATACAGGTACATAAATTTTTTCGTCTATCTATACATCCATAATTTTTTACTTTTTGTGAAATTGTAAATTTAAAATTTAATATTTATTAAACATTTTGTAATGTTTTACATATATGTCCATGCTTCGTGTATCGGTTGAAGATTTATGAGTTCCTACATTACTCAAATTAATAATACTATCAATAATAATTGGATTTACTATCAAATATTTATAAATATTTAAAGCTATTAGATCCGTGTGAAGCCATATGTTGCATAATAGATCCACCTCTAGAACTTTATGATATACTTCATCCATTCTTTTTTACTTGTCTACTATACTAAAATTATATTTTAATTTTTACTTGTCCGCTATACTAAATCAAGAGAAAGACAATCTTTTTTCCTGTTTTATTTTTATCATTAAGTACTCATTTCATAAATCATTTTCCAAGACTTTAGAAAATGCTATATATGAGTAAAATTGTAAAATACATATTTAATTTATTATTTATTAAAGGGTGTGAAAAGTTCAAAGTGGACAACTAAAATTGAACAATGGGAGTAAAAACTAAGAGGGGGTTTGGATTGACTTTTAAAAAGTGCTTAAAATAAGTACTTAAGATAAGTTAAAAACTGCTTAAAATAAGTTGGGTAACCCCAACTTATTACTTTTTTTATTTAAAAGTTATTAATTAACATGTTATATAAAAACTATTAACAAATATTTTTTTCACTGATAATAACTTATAGCTTGTTTATACGTCCAACGTCTGCGCCCCAGATTGCAATTTGACCAACATGGCTTCAATCGCACGTTTGCCACAGTAACACCATGGTACATCATTGCGTCCAGACATGTCGTCAGAGGCGAATATAGTGTTGAATCAACGGGTTCAATTAAACCCATAACTTTTGACGCGAAGAAAAGATTTGTATGTAAAAATACATTAAAATTATAAAAATAGTAGATATGAACCCACAACTTTAAAAATATAATGATTGCAATGCCAAAAACCTTGAAAGTTGACCCATAAGATTTAAATTCTGGATCCACCTCTGCATGTCGTAATGCTCGAAAATGAAAAATTAATGAAAAGTTATTTTCTTCGTTTCGATACAACGCAAATAATAACTAAAATGCGCGAGGTTTTTATAGGCAGCTAAGAGTGATTTTAGGTTACATAACACATATGATACGTGCGCATGCTAATGATTCTTTAGGGTACAAGTGGGTGCAGCTTTTTAGGTCGATAACTTTTTAATAAGTGATTTAAGAAGAGGCAAAAAAGTGAAGGTAGTTCAACATATCTACATGGAACACGTCATAACACAATCATCCCTACCTTGAAAAAAATATGCTAGATTGTTATACTAATTTGGTTGATGACAAGTGGTATGGTGTTCTATGTCCCTTGAAAAATAAAATTATCAATATACACACTGATCTCAAAGTTGTAGGGGCACATTATTGAGGGCGAAGCGCATTCTACAAAGCCTAAAGGTATGCGAATTTGGGTCGAAAAACTACAATGGGTTCCCCTTTACTCAAAACGACATGATTATGAAGTACTATGCCACTGGCATGGGCTAGCTGTACCACAAGCAATGTCTGCAACCTTCCAAACAAACACACACAAAGACGAACCAGAAGTGATTCAGCATTTGATGAAGGAGATTTTAGAGATGGAAAAGGCACTAGCCGTTCATCATGCACTGGATGATCTTAACTACCTGCAAGGAACTGAGGATCAGTATTGGGATTTATTAGAAAATGAAAAATTGCATAGAGACGTTTATTATCCTTTTTTCCCAATAGTTGTTCAGTGGGAGGGACTACCTAAGTTTCTAACGCAGACGTTGGACGTAGGAGTCCCGTATTGTTGTAGAAATCAAGCAAATGGTCTTATTGATGATAGAGATGAAATATGAGAAATGTGTGTCAATTGGGGCCTAGATTACGATGCCCTCGGTCCGGAAGTGTGCGTACAAGATGTTGACAAGGAAGATGAAGATAGTGACAATGAAATAGTGCCACACAGTGATGATAATGGCGAATGAAAATTATTATTTATTTCTTAGGAAATATTTTAAATTGTTGTATCGAATATTTAATGCTAAATATCAATTTGATTTAACCCTATTGGAAACATAATTTTATATCAGAAATTTTGCAAACTGAACCTTTACAGACATTTAGTACAACAAAAGTATTGGAACAAAACACTACGTTTATCCTTGATAATTGGGCACATTGGATGAATTGCCACCTGGAGCTGAATTATCACCGCTTCCCAGACCAGCTGAAAGACATTTATGGCGATCGTATCCTATTTGGGAACATATGCCACATTTATATGCATAAACGGTATCTCCAACATCCATTTGGTTCTGTACCCGCATTCTTTTTTGCACTTGCCCTTGACGCACATAATCCTAGTTACACACCATTTTAGATGATTCTGGCAGCCAATAATGCTCAGCACCCACTGGCTCCAATGTTCCACTATAGGTGTTTAAGTATGCAACAATACTATATTCTTTATCAACGTACCTCGTTGCCGCAAAACCTGTATGTTGAAAGCACTTCATGGCATGTGATAGATTGACCATTTTCCACACCAGCATAATCTTCTGGATTCATTGACGGTTTGTGTATTATTCTCGTGATTTTGATACAGACCAATGCGAACTTCAAAAATATTTCACTCGCTGCAATACTGAAAAAATGTATGCCACTGGCGTTTGATTCCTACATTTCTCAAATCGTTTCATTGGCTGTGGCATAAAATTCAACACCTTTTTTCATCAATGATGAAGCACTTCTAGATCTTTCAACAAACCTTTCCGTCATCTTTGTAGTCAAAATTCCACATCTTCTACCACCTTCCTTATGCAAAGTCCACTTGTTAAGCTCATGTCGCATCAACCAACCATAGGCTTCTAGGTCTTCCTGCCTAATCAATTCTATTCGCCTCCTGAATTTACACTCTTGGTAATCTTTTGCAGTCATCCACATTAGATTATGTAAGTCCTTATTCGGATGAGCCCTCTAAAAGTTGGCCTTCAATGCCTAACACAGTAACGGTGGTAAGCATACGTTCCTACCATGTATGCAAATTCTGTACAGAGGTTAAAATACCGCCATGCCGATCAGATATTAGACAAATACCTGACGTTGTCTGACAACGTGCTCCTTCAAGTGGTTCAAAAACATGTCTATGTCTTTTGGCTTTCATTGGCACAAATAGCAAATGCGAGGGGAAATATGCTTCCATTATCATCTACTGCAACGGCGATCAACAACTTAATATCATATTCTCCATAGACATGAGTGTCATCTATGGATATTACCGGCCGACAATGCACAAAACCATCAATGGTTAGTTTAAATGCCCAGAACATATATCTGAATATGAATTCTTGTATTCTCGGACTCTGCTCAAGCTTCCATTCAACAATAGTTCCGGGGTTAAAGTGTTGCAATGCAGCCATGTACCTGGGCAGAGCGGCAAAGGACTTATTCCAGTTACCATAAACAATCCCAAGCGCACGTTTACGCCCGAAAAATGCCTTTCTTTTGGTAATGGTATGTCCATATACCTGGTGGACATATGTTATACACTCTTTAATCTTGTACCTTATCGACGATTCAATGTGTGGAATCAAGATAAGAGAAATCAAGTCAACATTCAAGTTAAGATAATTCCTAGTGAATGTGTCCATTTCACATGTGTGAGCGCCAATGTATTTCCCCACAATCCATATTAGGGTTGTGCCTAGATCGAATCGGATCGGATTTAGCACATTTCGGATTGAAATTTCGATTTTGGGACTCTACAAAATGTAATCCGAATTCGGTTCGAATTAATATCATATCGGATTTAAAGTTCGGATCGAATAAATATTACAAATTTTTTAATCGAATTGTACGTATTATTAAGGTTATTGCTAATCTAATCGGTTAATACATTTGCTTTGTCTGCTTCTTCTGTGTTTTATGCCTCTAAGTTGCAAAACTCATACTCAAACTAAAGATCACAATGGCACACACCATACTCTTTCCCTTTTATCCTTTTTGCGTTTTCCATCCGTGGTATTGGTACTAATAGCAAAAAGATTTTCCTTGTAAATCCCCCAACTCTAACGTGGATGGCTTATCTTTGACCAAATCAGATTTAGTGCAGAAAAGTTAATACGAGGACATCAATTGCTAATCTTACCGTCGTCTGGTCGCCGTCAATAGTCGGAAGTCGGAACACAGAGAAGAGGAAAAGGAAGCGAGCAGCAGTCTTGGAACACAGAGAAGAGACAGAACTCTGAAGAGAAAATGAAATAAGACCTAACCTAACCCTAAAATTAAAGTTTAGTATTTATACTTGCCCTAATAATTTCGGATTTCGGATCGGATCGGATCGGATTAAAATTATACCAATCCGAATCGGATCCGAATATCTGAAACTTTTAATAAACATAATCCGAAATTCGAAATCCGAAATTGAGCGGATCGATTCGGATTTCGGATATCCGATCCAAATGCACAACCCTAATCCACATATTTGTTTTCAACTTTCTCGCATGCAACATCCATGTACAACCTTGAAACTATCTACAACAAATAACCTTGTATATTTCCGGAGATGACTCATGAAGCACGATCTCACGACACTCTTTTATGTTGTACATTCGCACCGCCCTGCTTAAGCGTGCTTTATCAGCAAATTGATAGCACCGTTGGTCTAGATTCATCCCACATTGTTGTCCAAATGTCGTCAAGATCCCTCGTGAGGGCATTCACATCCAGCATACTGGGCAACTGAGCAAGGTAAGGAATCTCCCTTGTATGAAACGGCACATAGGATCATACACTCTGGGTCTAACGGGAGGTGGAGTCTGTATATATGGAGCATGCTCATTGGTGGCATCATGCTCCCTCGTCAAATCAGGTTCATCATTCTCATCCTCATCCTCATCAGCATCACCCTCATCAGGCCTTCTCCAGACTAATCAGCATTGTTGTCATAATCACTATCATCTTCCTGACTCTGCGCATCTGTCAGATCCCGATTAAATATATCATCTTCGGGCAATTGAGTAAGGACAGGACCTTCAAATTGTTCGTTTCACTACACAACCAATAAAATAACGACTTTCTCAAATTCATCCAAACATTACATATAAACTTTATCACTTAACTTACAAATCATAATCTGTTGATATATCATGATGCACATTATCCTGTTGCTGATGACTCCCGGATGGACTACCATGATCCAACAAACCAAACTAGGCATATTCCAACTGTCCGCTGATTCATAACTTGTAATATTCATATCTAGCTTATACCCCCTTTGGAATTTATGAGTGTCAATACAAATATAATACATAAAAAAAAATCGTAATATAAAGAAAAATTGAAATTTACCATTCGGCTTGTGGATTATGTAAACTTGGTGAAAAATTATGTTCTCCCTCCTCATTCGCCCGTGGAGATAAGTTTAGATCTGGCCAAACTCTTTCAAACGGAACCTGTTTAGATAAAATTGCTCCAAAAAACCAACCGATGATTGAGGGTCATCCATATTTTGCGGAACCTCAATATTACAAACGTCTTCAGCCTTGACGTACATTTCCAACATTTTTGTCACGAGAAGTTCCCGGTGTTCATCCGGAGTCCTCAAAAAATCTCTCAGAGTTTCATCGTGTTCGATGTTAAACTCAGCATAACAAGCAACCTCTTCCGAAGTAATAGAATACGAATATCTTCCGGTTACTTTGATATCCACCGAACGTTTCCTCACACTCATTTTTTTACATAACTACGATACTAATCCATCATGCTCCACTGTAAGTGGCAACTTAACATGATACTGTGGAGAACAACTATAGCGTATTAAGTTATTCTCCACCACAACCTCACCCCCAATATATTGCAATCCTAATTTTTCGCTCTTCGGATATTATGACAAAATGCAAAATAAGTTAAGCAAACAAATATTTCGGAAGACCTGAAGGATCCTGAATGGATTTTTACCAAATTTTTGAAACTCCTTAAATAAGCAAAAAAACAGTCCAGGGGTACAATAATTGAGGGTATGGCGCATGCATAATATGCGCTATATATGTAGCGCGTATTATGCATGCGCAATGCTCACAATTATTGGTAGGTCAGTAAAATTTACATATAACGCATGCAATCCATACGCTATACCTTACCGGACAAACATGCCATTAAGATATATCGCATTGAAGACATGCGTTATATATAAATTGGTTTCAGTTAACTTTTTCACCTTTTTTTTGTGTTTTGAACCAAAAAAAGCAACACTTTATTCCGGACTCAAAAAAAGGCAGCACATGCGTAGTTGATTGATGAAGTGAAGAATTGTCTTCGCCACAGATAATGTTATACTGATATTTAAGTACACTTTTACTTCCACAACCCTACAAAAAAGGAAAGTGTTCAGAGTTTTCAAATCACTAAAACAACTACTCCATCAGCATTCAGAGAATCAATGCGTTTTCGATATCTCATTGGATCGTACTCATTGATGTATTTCAAACATTTGTTATACCAAAACTTTCCATTTTTTATCATGTACTGTTCCTCTTCATGGAGTATTTTATCTTTGGCACTCTTTAATTTCCTTTTACATCTCTTTTTTCTATTTTTAGTTAACCTTGTAAGTTTACTAAAACTAGCAAAGAATGAAGTTTTGTTATTCCACTTAATTAATTATTACTATAATTATTTAAATCATTTTAATCTTTTTCTTTCTTTTCATAGTGGGACCTTATGTAGAAGACCTCAGGAAAATTAAAGAAAGAGTATAGTACATGAATAATAAGGAAAGAAATAGAAGTACGTGGCGTTGTCCCTTTGTTGCTTTTGATGATATAGTAATATATATATATATATATAGAGTACCATTAATTGGGGTTGTGAATCAAGCAAAACTTTGCACTAGTCTCTCTCTTTCTCTCTCTTGTGTCTTCCTTTTTAGCTTTACTCCTATCTTTCGTCTCAGCTGCATTTTGCTAAATTTGTAAGTCCCCATTGCTACTCAACACGTACTAGTTAGACCCCCTTGCCTTTTCTTTCTTGAACTCTTTTTCTCATTCTTCTATTTGATGTTTTCTGTCTTCCTAACAACTTGCAAAAAATATCTTTTCTTGTTTATATATATACGGAGTATGTTGGTACTTGTTAATAAGGTGGATTAATTGGTTTTTGAATCGTTGTTATGTAGTCAGATCGAAGGGGAGAGATGGTGAGAGGGAAGACTCAGATGAGGCGTATAGAGAACGCGACAAGCAGGCAAGTCACTTTCTCTAAACGCAGAAATGGTTTGCTAAAAAAAGCATTTGAACTTTCAGTACTTTGTGATGCTGAGGTTGGATTGGTTATCTTCTCTCCAAGAGGAAAGCTCTATGAATTTGCCAGCTCTAGGTATTCTTACCTTTCCCATCAATTTTCATTTCTTGCAGATCCCATCTTGTACGTACCTGAAAAATCCCCAACAAAAAT
This sequence comes from Nicotiana obtusifolia, assembly GCA_002018475.1. Lineage (NCBI taxonomy): Eukaryota > Viridiplantae > Streptophyta > Magnoliopsida > Solanales > Solanaceae > Nicotiana > Nicotiana obtusifolia. Next base: position 17,292 of record MCJB01049106.1, on the reverse strand, counting down.
TGATGTTGTAAATGTTCTATGTTTCCTCAGTTAAATATAGATGTAGATCCAAGTAGTTCTAATTACCTAATGCTTAATTAAGCAAAAGAGCGAAATACAAATTTTGTGTCCTTTATTAACATAATAACAGTTTCTCCAAGCTAACTACTTACTTCATGAAGAGCTTATAGTACTGTCCATTTCGAAACTTAACCCTAGTTAGAAGATTCATCTTGAATGACATTTTATTACCAGGATAATGATACTCATTTATCAATGTAATTTTGTTCCTATAACCTAAAAAGGAATTAGTGTTAATCTCTTAGGACCAAAAATTTTCTTGAGTAATTAGAAGACAACCGAAAGACTACAGTATCTTGTTCTTAGTAGTTGAAGTTGAAATAATTTGTGCTCCTCATCTCATGTGTGGTTTAAAGTTAAAGGCGTTGTTTGGTTAAGGGATTAGGTGGTTTACACTGATATAAATTTTGGGATGAAATTTATCCGTGCTTGGCTGAGGGTATTGACTAATACCAATATTGTTTTTTATAGCAAACTTTTAGTATATTTAATCGTACGTAGAAGGTGGGATATGTTATTGAGCTTTTAATTCTGGGATTATAATCCTGAAATATTCTCGTTTTGAATAAAACGATCTCTAAATATATCTCGTTTGGGATAAAACCTAATTATATTGTCACGATCCAAGCCTATGATTTGTATCGTCCACTTCGAACCTAGGTCCGTACGGATTTGTCTTTTAGGCTACGCCATATTGAGCCCCAAAAACATGCGTCATGCCTTATAAAATTCTTAACTTTCTTCTCCCATTCTGAAGTGGAATTCACCAAAACTAACATGCACCCCTTTTTTTAGAAACTTACGTCTGTTAGTCCTGCTTGATTCGCCCTTTGTTACGGACATCGCATTCACTCAAAGTTATTGTTACCCATAAACTTGATTATAGAATAAGCATATATTTATCAATTAACCGACAAAGTTAATAAACTGAAGTGATTAACTGACAAAGTTTAAAGGAATCCAAGTCTGCCTGATTGGTCTATGTTAGAATAATAGTAAAGAGGTGTCTCTTGTGAACTTCAAAGTTTAAGTATGAGCGTCAGTTGTCAAGTTAGTAATAGCTACTACTTGATTTCATGCTCCCTGTAAAGGCTTTACTCTTGGGCTGTTTCCTTTATAACACACCATAAGAATCTTTTGGCAGAACTATTTTGTACGGAGATCAATCCACAACGTTGCAGTCTGCAGATCCCAAATCACTATGTGCCCTTTGAATATATTACTATTTACTACTATGATACTATCTCTCTGTCAGTAAAATCTTCCACGTTTCTTTCTTTTCTTTGTGATTGGCGTTTGAGTCGAGAATATCCATGTTATTACCCACTAATTACTGCATCCCAAAAAAATGTCAAGGAGACATTAACTTTGACAACCTAATAAATGGATACACCCAAAGGCATGCTTCCTAACTGCAAACGAAGAAACAAATGAGAAGACATGTAGTTTTATTTTTATTTTGTGTAATTAACTATGCTGACTCATGCATTAGCAACAAGTAGATGCAGTCGTTCATCCCTATTGGCTTATAAGTCAGTCCGGTGCACTAAGCTTTTGTTATGCGCGGAGTCCGGACCGAACTATAACAGTCTATTGCACGCAGCTTTAAGCTGCATTTCTACAAGAGTATGTTTTTATGGCTTAAACCCGTGACCTCCTGATTTTCATTCATATTGGCTTATGGTAAAATATTGGCCACCTTCCAATTTTGACCAAATATTAACCATCTCAGGAGTACTGCGAAAGGTGCTTAGTACAAAATTGTTTGTCAAACTTTATTCAGCTCCTTTAATTTGTTGGTTCCCTGTTCAAAAGAAAAGAAAGAAAGAGTAACAGCGAGAAATTGGCAGCATGCAGGAGATAATCGAGCGCTATAAGAGGCATTCTAAAGACAAAGTTCAACCTGAAAACCAAGCCGTGGGACATAATATGCAGGTTTGTGCCTTTTTTTATGACTCGGCAAAAAAACTTAAAATCAAGGCTTACTATAGCTTATACAAAAATGCAGCATTTGAAGCATGAGACAGCAAGTTTGATGAAGAAGATAGAACTTCTTGAAACATCTAAAAGGTTCAATCAAACCCTATAGTAGAAGCTTTTTCATTTTAACCTCTTTGTCCCTTTCCCAGTAATTAAAACTGAAGGCCCTTCTAAAACAAATGGAATTTGCAACAGGAAACTCTTGGGAGAAGGTTTAGGGTCCTGCACCCTAGAAGAACTACAGCAAATAGAAAAACAGTTGGAGCGGAGTGTTAGTGCCATCCGGGCGCGAAAGGTTTAATTCTTCTTACAACGTACCCCCAAGCAATGATCTATTCAATTCACTACTACTCAAGTGTATAACTGTTTCATCTAAAAGCTTGAGCCGTTAGATAGAGCTCACGTTTATTTACTTAATTTTTTATTCAACAGCATTTGCTTCCAAAGTTCCTATGAAATTTAGGGAACTTGTTATCTTTTCTTTTTTCAGATGCAAGTCTTTAGGGAACAGATGGAAAGATTGAAAGAAAAGGTGAGGCTAGCTGCAATCATTGACTCTAGGCATGATTTTCTTGCTTCTTATGCTTTAAGTAACTTACTAATTGTTTGTTTCATGCGTTCTGTCTAATATCTAGGAGAAAGCCCTTGCAGTTGAAAATGCAATGCTGAGGGAGGAGGTATATATCGTTAGGTCACAAATATGTAAATACATATTCATTGCCACAAAACGAAGGGAGTCTTGGTGTAACTGGTAAAGTTGTTGCCAGGAGGTCACGGGTTTGAGCTGTAAAAACAACCACTTGCAGAAATACAGGGTAAGGCTGCGTATAATAGACCCTTGTGGTCCAGCCCTTCTCCTAACCCGCGCATAGAGGAGCTTAGTGCACCGAGTTGACCTTTTGCCACAAAGTACCTAGTAATGGGGGCGTAGTGATATTTCTCGCACAATATTGACTTCAAATTAATTGATTTTTCTTTTCTCTCAGTCCCTCAATAAGCATAAACTTAGGTGCTAAGTCATAAATACTTTGCTTTTACGTTTGTTTTAGTTTGGAGGCCTTCAACAGAGACAAACATCAAGCGGAGACAAGGAAGGAGAAGTTATTTGTATAGAGGGAGGTAGCGATAAATCGGATGTGGAGACAGAATTGTTTATTGGACCACCTGATGAATGTAGAATAAGGCGCCCCTTACAGAATTGATCATATATTGGTGAATTATCTTTGGAGTACTGTCCCATGCATAAATTTTGATCAATTATCGAATATTATTACCTGCTAAATGATTTTTGTACTCTCGCCAGCAATATATAGGGCTTATAAGTGGTCAATTTTCTCTCTTAGGGGCAGCTGATGGACCTTCGATCACTTCTGTACTGGAAATGTCTCTTATATTTCCTTTGATATTATTAATTAATAAATTTCCTTTCTTAATTTATGAAGTTCAACACACTTTCACATTATGTTTTCTTTAATTTATCTACTTATAGTTAGTGGTGTCGCAGGTCGTAAATATATGAGCTTTCTATTTGTAATTTTACGCTGTCTTTTCGTCACTCTATTTATACCTCATGTTCCTTAAAATTAAACTCTAAACACCTTTGTAAAATAAAAATATTGTCCAATCTAATATTTGTATACGATTTTTATAATATAGGGGGGGGGGTGTAGGTGATTGATTTTTAAAATACAAGGCACTCATATGCAAATAAATAATATTATAGAGGTGGTTAGTGTAATTACTCTAAGAAAAAGTAAATTACAAATATTATACCTCATTAAATTCTATAATAATAAAATATATATATATACGTGTGTGTTTCAATGAATATCCATTGTTTTATTAAAAAATCATGGCAAACTATTAAAAAGTAGGTATTTGATCAACATATATATAAAGTTGTTGCCTAGCAGGCGAATAATTGTTGAAGTTCAAAACAAATGATATTTGAAGTTGAAGTCAAAGAAGGGTATTTGGAAGTTGCATTCTCAGTAATTCTCTAATGAGGCTATATACCTGCTTGTGTAAAAATTAATGAGGTTATCAATTAGTTTAGCTCAGTAATTAAATTAACTAAAGACTCACCTAACTTTAGGAAATCAAAATAATCGTCGTGATTGGTCCCGGAGAGAGAAATAAAATTTATTTAAAATTAAAACACACACTTAAACACTAATAATGCACTAGCTAGCAGGCATGGGGAATCCTGAATCAATTAGAAAAGGGGCTTTTCTTAACTAATTCGTACTGCTGACATCTGTCACCATAAACCCGGAGGTTACGGCTTGTTTGGGTGTCCACTTACTTTTAGCATTTTTTTAAATTTCTTCGTACAAAGGTTGCTATTATTTTTATTCTTTCGCGATAGAATTAAAGGTTTATTTTATCTTTTTAATACAAAGATTTTATTGGTTTTGCGATTTTGGGACCACTTTTGAGCCTGGTCTTGACTGTTCAATTTTAGTGCCCAGACAAAAACAATATTTTCGTCAAATTTTCTGTTATTTATAATATCATATATTCTAATTAAAAGAAATTCAATGTATGACAGGGTTAATTGATTAACGATTTATAGCAAATCGAGCACAGCATATTTCAGTCTTTAAAAATAAAATATGATTATTTATACAACAAATAATGCTATAATTAAGTTACAAATTTCTCCTAACTGATATTATGCCAAAATGAATTAAGGAGAAGAGAATAATTTTGAAATTAGGGTTGTAATTTTTTTTTCATTTTCCCTCTCTCCCCCTTCATGTTCATGGGGCTCATAAATCTAGGGTAATCTACAAAATCAAAATTAGGGTTGACAACTTAAGGAAAAGTTTCTGGTGAATACTACTTGTTTATACCTGTAACCTGATTAATCTAGCTCATGCAATCTACAAAATCATTGTTAGGGCTGACAAATTGATGAAATTACAAGTGAATATTTAGTTTTACGTGGATCTACCGATATTTAAAAAAACAATACAAGTGTTAAAAACTTGAAAAAATACTAAGAGTGGATAAAATGGATGACAACCTAGTAAATGACTATTAGAGTAGGCAATTTAAGGTAATGGATAATCAGTTTTTAGTTTTGACCATTCCACATCGTGAAGGTTATGTTTGACTTTGTTAAGTTCTAGTGGATGAATGATTATTGGACGTTTGCTACAAATTGTACCGTAAATAAAATAAGAATATTGTTCCTTTTTTTTTATAACTCAAATAAAGATTTTTATTAGACTAAATCATCAACAAACAAACTTACAAAATAAATTAGGAGCATACTCCAATAGAAAGAATATTCTTTTTGAAAAGTATTGTACTTAACACAATGACTTACAAATATATTGAGAATATAAGTAATTATTTTTACTTAAGATCACTTTTATGAATTAATATGATTTGATGTAAATACGGAGTAAAATAAATTTGTACCATGCAGAGGGGATTTTCTTGACTAAATTGTTCTAGGATCACGTGGAAACAACATTTCAAAGAGCTACACGTTGCTTACTATATGCACAAAGATTATGGTGCGATAATCTTCTAGCAAATTAAACTACTTAACAATAATCCTTATTGTAAAGCATATGGAGCTAGGTTGTAATTTAGTTCCAAAGAAGTTGGCATTTTGAAGATTATTAAAAAGTAGAGTATAACAAGCACCGCTGACCAACTTGTAGATATCTAGATTAAGAGCTTTTCACTAAGGAGATTCCTTTTTCTTCGTGACAAGCTTGCAGTGTTATCTATACAACTGCACTTGCGGGAGCATGTTAACAAGGATAAAGTATAGCCTATAATATCTATTTGAATGGAGTATTTGTAAATCAAATAATAGGATAAATCCTCTACCTAGTAGTATCAATCTCAAAATGGAATTTAAGCTAGCATATACTATGAACTCTCCTACGTCCTTTACGCAAAAAAGAAGGAATTGCAAGTGTTAAGCTATTAGGATTCCCGATTATGAAACTCCTTTTTAGACAACTAATATCTTGCGTTGCACGTTAATAATGACACGTGGTGATTAACATTTATTATATAAAGCAATAATAAAATTTAATTAATAGGATGAATTTTATGTATAATAATACAATAATCATCTAAACAGAAAAAAATATTACTCCTATTAATTAGCAGAATACATAAATCCAAAATCAAAAGATATCATCAGAACTTACATAAATGATCAATTTAGTCATGTTAGTTAGATAATTTGTATTATAGTTTAAAAGTAATTAATGTGATGGTGTCTTACTGAACACTTCTTTGTAGACGATTTTTTTTTATGTATATTTACTTCTAATGCTTTGGTTGCTCTATCACAACCAGAGCGCTTGTTGTCAATATTTATATCCCTCTTAAAAGTATAATATATAGTTGTTCGTACAAGAAAATATATTACGATAAATATAATCCAATATCTAGAATGTTTGTCCTTGTGCTTTACTTATTATAATTGCAAAATATAAACATAGTGAAAATTTATTTCACAAATAAAAAGGATATCCTTTAGTTTCGGGAGATGAACGTTGAATTCAGGGATAAACACATACTTAGAAGCACATTGACCCGTATCATCTTTGATTGTGCTTCCTCAGACACATGTATGACCTTTTGATTCTTAATACTATACTAACCTTTTTTACTTTATGTTCTAAATTTTTTTAATCTCTAACGCTCTTTTTACAGGATAGATTTTATCTATCCTAAGAGTTTTTTTAACTTGAAAAATAATTTTACTCATATAATGAATTTTAAAAAATAATTGAATTGCAGTCTCTTGCTAATTAATTAATTGAAAGATTTAGTTACTTGGTCTTAACATAAAGAATAATTTATTTTATGTTTACTAAAATTCTTAATATTAGTTCATCTCATGTATTGAATATTTAATCGTAATTATAATTTTATCCACCATAAATTTTATTTTCAAATAGTAAAAAGATCGATCTAATATTTTACTTTTATATTCTTATGTTTGCAAAATTGTTATGACTTTTACCAACTATTTTTCTTTATTTTTCTCACACATTTATATTCTAAAATATTTTTTTAGTTGCTTTTTAATAATTTGGTATATTTTTCAATATTATATGAAATTAATAATAAAAAAATATTATTTGAGTAGAAAAGCAGTTCAAAATTCAAATATAATAAAAAATAATATTATCATGAGGATATTCTTTAAATTCAATACTTTATGCGATTCGTTTAACATTAATTTTTTTTTTTTTTTGGTATTGGACATTATGGAGTGGTAATGTATTGTCAATACGGAGGATTCTTATGAAATTGGTGTTATTAAACCTTCCTACATATTTTTAATAAGAAAGAATTTAATAGACAAAATTTATTAATTTTAAAATCTTAAATATAAAAAAAATTAACATGAAAAGAATTGTAATCCAAAAAATAGGTTATTATAGTTATGTCACCTATGAGTTCTTGTGTTTAATATTTTATAGCTATTTTGGTCTATCAATATTATATTCGTGCTTTTATAATAAATATATGCTCTTCTTTTTTAAAATGAATTTGAAAAATATAATACCTTCTCAAATTAAATTTATAATAGGATACTATAATACGTTTTCAAATTAAATTAGTAATAGGAATTTTTAAGAAGTATATCCCTAAAAGTAATAGCATTACATGACTATAAATATGTCTCAAAAGTAATTATACTAATAGAAAACCTAATGTGTTTCTAGAGGTATTAGGTTTACATGCTAACATACGGTGTTCATGTATATCCTAAATCTAATAGGATTATAAGGCTAATGTTTAAAATTACGATTATATTCTTTTATTGTAAATTATTATACTTAATATTATAAGATTATTTTTATAAATCAACATTATATTTACCCAATAGAGCCTCTTATGTCAGTGTTTTTGAAAATTAGTATTTCTTACTTTCTATAAGAGGATATATTCTTAAAGAAACACAAAAAGGGATTCTTGACAGCTGATTCATGAAGTGAAGAAATTTTTGCCATTAATGCTGAATTAAAAGTACTCTCACCCCCACAAGCCACAATAAAAGGAAAGAAATCAGAATATTTACAGCTACCAATAGGGACTACTAAAAATATCATGATATAGAACAATTCGTTTCGATTTCTCATTGGAACGTACTCCTATTGATGACATTAACGTTGTCCCGACACTATAGGAACACTCTATTGTTATTTCCTTTTACATCTTATTTTACAAAAACTAGCCAAGGCTGAGGTTTACGCTCAAATTTTTTTACCCCCTCAATCCTATTTTATTACTTGAAGGGTTTGAAGTACCACAGTGAAAATACTTAATGTTCAGCGTGCATTTCAATATATTCTTCAAGTATTTATAAATTTGATTTAATTATATATTTGAAAGTTACGTTAAAAGTAATATAAATATACGTTGTTAATACTTCAAAATATTTAATAGTAATTTGAAAAAAAAAATTGTAGTGAAAGCATTAATTGTTTGATTCTCCAAATATAATAATATAAACTCTATTTTTAAAAGGTAAAAAAAACGAACGTCTAACAATATTTCGCTAAAAAATACTAGTATGATTAATTAATTTGTAAATGAGAGAGTATTACAGCTATGAGGGTTTGCCACTTTCTAATTGATGATATAGTAACCATAGCGTTATCAGGGCTGATAATCAATCAAAACTTGCACCTACCTACTTTTAGTTTTCCTTTTCTGGTATTTTGCCCGCCCCCC
>MCJB01049105.1:0-54936 GCA_002018475.1 Nicotiana obtusifolia | reverse complement strand
AACACAAAACAGTTCACAAATCAGTCCGCTACAAGTGAATAACTCGAACTCACGGCTTCCGATCACCGTCCTGTGAGTTCTTACACACATAGAATGACATACCAAGACTTAACAGTAGAAAACATGTATTAAATAGAGCAGTAAACTCACCTTGCTTGTTAGATAACTCAGCCCTTGCTTTGGTTCCTCAAACTCTAGGGTTTACCTTCAACTAGAACTTGAAAGAGGGGAAAATCAATTAGGGTTTGTGTGGTATTATTTTGGGGAGGGGTTGCAGGGGTTCTTTTAGGTTTTGAAGCTGTGAAATGATAGTGAATTATCAGGCTTTAGAAGCTTTTAAAAGCCCTCTCTTAATCGACTTGGGGCTTTTAACTTTTAGCCCTTAATTTTGGCAAGTAGGTGATGCACCTACTTGTCACCTACCAGCCTGCGCAGTTCTACAGAAATGCAATTATCTCAATACTCCGAGATCGTATTGACAAACGGTTTGAAGCATTAGAAACTAGACTCATAGACCTTTAATTTGGTAGGTAGATCACCCCGTAATTCCTTGCAAATTGGGATAAAATTAGAGAAACATTTTACCTATCGTTTAAGTAAAATTGTGAACCTAAGTTGCGACAACTTTTGTCGACTTTTGTTTCATAACTCGTTTGACTTCAAGACTTATGACCCGGTATCCTTTCATTGGGATACCTTAAAACATTACATATTGGTAATGTTAAACACCTCTCGATTTTCCCAAAAACGCGAGTTACAACATCCTTAACTCGTTTATCCTCTAATACTTGTTAACCGCCCTTATACACCTTTGCATCGTTTAGCACCAATAGGACTAAACTCTTATTGTCTCAAAGGTAATTCTCTTCTCGAACCAAGGTAGACTATCTTACGGTGTAATATAACACGTACAAATATGGGTTATAACAGTAACCTTGCTCAATTGCTTGCAATTAGTGCACATTCTCATAGAGCCGTCTTTCATTTTCATAAATAGGACCGGCACACCCCCAAGGCGACACACTAGACCTGATGAAACCCGTATCAAAAAATTCCTATAATTGTTCCTTTAATTCCTTCAACTATGTTGGTGTCAGGCAATGTGGTGGAATATATATGGGCTAAGTACTAGGCACCAGATCAATATTGAAATTAATATCCCTATCGGGGTGGCATGCCCGACAAGTCTACGAGAAACATTTATGAGAACTACCTCTCCATTGGAACTGTCTCAACAGTAGGAGTATCGGGACTAACATCTCTCATGAAGGAGAACTACGCCAAACACCCATTCTCAACCATCCGTTGAGCCTTAAAAAAGGAAACACTCTACTAGGAGTGTGACAACGTGAACCTCTCAACTCCAACCTTGGCAACCCCGGCATCCCTAATATCATGGTCTTAGTGTGACAATCAAGAATTGAATGGTACAGAGATAACCATTCCATACACAAAATCACCTCAAAATAAACCATATTGAAGCACGCATCAACACTTTTCTCATAACCCTCAACGATAACCACACAAGATCGGTACATGCGATATACCACAATAGAATCACCAGCAAGCATAGTCACATGCACAAGAATATCAAAAGAACCATGAATCGTATCCAAATAATGAGCAAAGTACGACGACACATGGGAATAAGTGGAACCATGGTCAAATAATATTGAAGAATCCCTGGGGCACACTAAAACAATACCTATGATCAGGGCTTCGGAGCCAACTTCCTCTGGCCTAGCTAGGAATGTATGGCAATGAGCCTGTCCACCAACTAACTAATCTCCCCCTCTAGGGAGACTTAGAGCAGGCTGAGCCCCACCCCTAATTGGTTGTGTGGGTGGGGTAGCTACTGGCACTGGAACCATAAACTATAAGTTATGGTGTGGTACACTACTCAGAAGCCTAGGGCAATCCCTCTTGAGATGAATCAAGTCTCCACACTAGAAATAAACCTTCCTTTGATGAGGTTGCTGGTCCTGGAAATCACTTTGATAACTTTAATATCCGCATGTGGAACCCTGAGTAGATGGAGAGTGGTAAGAAATCTGTGTTGGCAGCATGCTGAATGATGATCGACCTACGCGAGCACTATATGAATTGTAGCTAACTAACGAACATCGAGTAATCTGACGAGCTGCTTGAGCGGGCCTAAGAGGATGACCTATGTTGTGATGTGACTGGCCTCTAGACGAGGCACCACCAAAACCACGGGCCTCTTTCCCTCCCTCTCTTTTCACTCAAGCCTATAAACATGCTCCAAGCACTTGACAATCTTAACCACTAGGACAAAACTAGCATCAGTCTCGGCCTCTCGGGCCGTATCATATCGAATACCATAGTTGAGGCCACCGATGAACCTCCTAACTCTCTCCCTCTCAGTAGGGACCAAACATAATGCATGACGTGCCAATTCTGTTAATCTAATCTCATATTGGGTAACAGCCAAGCCATCCTAGCATAGATGCTCAAACTCTCTACACAACTCCTCTATGCAAGTCTTTAGAACAAACTTCTTTAAGGGTTGATGTGCCTGCTTGCCTGCACGACTAATGGGTATACCAGAATCTATATGTTGGCCCTGTTAGCAGGAAAGTAGTGAAGTCAACTCAATTGAAGTCCACAAGACCCGCTGTCTAAAGAATCTGACGACACTGATCTAGAAAACCTTGAGCATCCTCTGACTCTCCTCCACTGAACTGGGGTGGACGAAGTCTCTAGAATCGCTCTAGCCTCTTCTACTCCTCACCAGTCAAAGATGGTCCAGTCTCGGCATTTGCGGTAACAACTTCTACACTGACAGAACCCCCGATGTCTAATAACCTTGAGCTAGCTGCTTTAGTGTACGCGTGGTAGGATTCTAGGCTCCTCCCCCAGCTTGTAAGGTAGTTGGTGCAACTAGTATCATACCTGCCAGAGCCAAGATTGTTACACATTCAACATCTGGGCTAAAGTCTCCTGTAGACCAAGCATAACAATAGGTACTGCCGTAGTTTCAGCTGGTCCCACCGGCTCAACAATATCCGGAAGCTACTCCGCCACCGGAGCACTAGTGGCTCCACAGCAGCTAGTCTAGCTGTAGAGTTTGCCCTACCTAGGGCTCTACCTATGCCCCGTCCTCTCACGGCCCTAACTGGAAGCATTGGGCCTCCTTAGCTGATCAAGCTAAACGTGTGTTAATACCTAATTTTGCCCTCATATTTTTTAAATACTCCATATACTTTCAAAATGTCATTTTTGCACTATTACCTAATTTAAAAGAGTAATATAAGCATCTTCTATAATTTTCTATAATTTTTAGAGCTTTAAAATTTAATTTTTTAAAATATTTATTAATTAACTCTATAAATTATTTTAAGGTGATTTAATCATCTGAAATTCATCATTACATTCCATTGTGCATTTTCTAATATTTCATCTCTTTTTACATAATTATATTTTGATTTTCCCTATTTTATCAATATTATTTACAATAATAGGCTATGTCCTATAAATAATTGAGTTTATTATGTCAAAATAGCATTTTACATTTTTATAATGTAAGTTATTATTTTCAACCATTTTCATAGCATAAATAATATTTTTACCATTTAATAAGCATTTAATTAATTTTAGGGGTTTCAAGAGTTGGTCCAAAATAGGCCAATTTTCGGACAATTTCAAGGCCCAAAACATTAAGCCAATCTCAATTCACCTCTCAGCGGCCCAAACCAAACGCCTGTTTAACACAACTCGGTCGCGACCCGTCGAATAACTCGTCCCGCTTCCCCTTCGATCTTAGCGCTGATCTAAAATGATCAGCGCCCCATAACAGCCCTCATCTTCTCTTGATAATCCTTCACCCAAACCCTAAAGACCCATTTCCCACCCAGTCGCCACTGCATTATCACTATTCCCCCTTCTCTTCTGTAAACCCTAGCAGCTACCACCTAATTTCTCTTTGATGCCGACCTAATACCACAGTATAATGAACAAAGCAAGAGACTCCAGGAAAGCAAGCTAAATCATAGATACGAAAGTTTCCGTACAAAAGGGGGCTGGCTTCAACAACCCATAAGGGACGGCTTGCCAAGCACAAACAGTTAATTTGTTTATAGTCGCAAAAGTTTTCCTACAAAAGGGGCTGGCTTCAACAACCCATTTAGGGACGGCTTCCCAAGCTACACAACTCAGAATATTTTTTGGAATGGGTAGGATATTTTTTGAAAGTTTTTGGAGGATTATGGTAGGAAAACAACATGAAGTGGGGCCCTGATAGTATGGAAAGATGTGAAAATTTATCTTGGCATGGGTAGGATATTTTTTGAGGGTTTTTGGGTAGGTAATGGAGGATTATGGTGAGATTAGCAGGGATTAAGACAATTATCCTTTATCGATCATAGAATTGTCTTCCAAGCATCTTTTCGAAGATCTTGTGAAGTAATGCCTGGAACTTGACGGTTTCTTCACTGCTATGTTCCTTTCCCTTTGAACTGAGAGATGTAATCCGCAACTTTAATCTGGAAATGTCATTAGTGATCTTTTCTCGGATGACTTCATATGGTGTTTGATATTCTTTTGCTGCTTCCCGGACTCTTTCCTAATGAGGATGGGTATTGATATAATTCTAACTTGCCCATTCTTTTGGCCATATCTCTTTCGGGCTGCACTTATTTTGCTGAAAAAGGATTCTCTGTGCCTCGCTATTCTCTTCCTCCATTGATAATATTGACGCGGGAAATTTCCACCAGAATGATGCCTCTTCTTGTGCGTGGACTTTTCCATTAATGATCTTTACTGGCCTATGAAACATGAATATTTTTGCTGCGTAGGAATCACTGAAACATTTCATCCAATATCTTCTAGGTTTGAACCATAGTAAAAATACTCTAAGGCCTGGTGCAATGGTATCAAAATCCTTGAAGACGTTGCATTTGAATTTTATGAAAATATAATACTGATGGCATAGGTACCAGAAAAATCATAGTAGTTCTTGTTGAAAATCCTTGGCTTGAGCTATGAATATATGGCAGAACGAATATTCTGGATTGACACCATAAGGCTTGAGAATGGATCCTCCATATTGCCGAAAAACTTGGAGCTCATAATAAGTTCTTCTTTCCATAGTAATTGACGGATCAAAGGGATCCATGAGGTTGAACAAATCCGCTGGATGATCTGTTGGCTTCAATGAACTAGTTCCCGGTGTATTTGAAAACATAAAGATGTGGCTACTTGGCTTCAATTTTGCTGGGGAAAATCTTTTGAGAATTCTTCTGGTCGCGATAGAAAATCCACGAGAATATTATCTTTTCCTTTTAGGTGTTTGACTTGAAACTTGTATGGAGAGAACCATTGAGCCCATATGAGAATCTGAGGATTGGGGATAATTTTTGAATTTATCCGGATCATTTTTGGGAAAGCCTTCATATCCATTTCTATTAGAAATTCTGTATGGATAAGGAAGAAATTGAATTTCTTGATTCCTTTCTTTACTGCAAGAATTTCTTTGAAGGTGGAGTGATAATGTTGCTCAGCATCTTTAAACTTTCCACTGGCATATCCGCATATTTTCCTCTGGCCATCTTTTTCTTCCAATAAAACAGCACTCCAATATTCATGGCTGGCATCAATTTGCAGTATCTTGTTTCCATCTGAAGGGATGTAGAGAGACTTGATATTTTTACATATCTCCTTTATTTTTCTGACTGCTTCATTCTGTTTCTCTCCCCATGATGGTGCCTTTTTCTTGAGCATTTCTGTGAGCGGTGAAATGTATGTAGAGATATTTGGGATGAAATCTCTTACATAATGTATTACGCCCAAGAACTGTTGGATCTGCTTTGTTGTGAGGTTGGTATCCAAAAATGTAAGTAATTCCTGACATATATGTGGTCTTGGACTTTATTCACCTTAGGCAAAATGCATTTCGAGAAAATCAATCTCCTTTTGAGCAAGAACCATCTTTTTTGCTGAAAGCATGATTACTTACTGTGTTACTAATGTCTCAAATTGACGAAGCAAGTTGACATGTTCTTCCAATGTATCACTAAATAACAGGATGTCATCAATGTAAACTAAGGAGGTATGGAGGATGGGTTGGAAGATTTTTATCATGGCTTTTTGGAACAAGGAGGATGCAGTTTTCAACCAGAAGGGCATGACTTTCCACTGGAAGTGATGATCGGGGATACAAAATCCCGTTTTGGGTCGTTCTTCATGGTGGATTCCCAATTGCCAAAATCCAGATTTTAAATCAAACTTGGAAAAATATTTGGCCTTGGCTAAGTGGGAGAAAAGAGAGAGTTTATTTGGTATGGGAAATTTATCATCTTGGAGGAAATGGTTTAGTGGCTGGTAATTAATAACTAACTTGAGTTTTCCTCTTGTCTGCTCAGCTTTTTTGTTGACATAAAATGCTTCGCATGCCCATTGTGAATCCGATGGCTCTATCAGATCAAATTCCAAAAGTTCTTCGCATTTTTTCTTTGCAAGCTGAAGATGATCTGGATTCATGCCTGAATGACTGGCTTTTGTCGGATTGATGTTTTCATTTTTCTTGAAAGGGAGCTTGACAAAAAACTCTTGGTTTTTCCATAATGGGCTTTTTCCTTTCTTCATGAAATCCTTGTGGGATTCAGCACATGAATGTTCAATGAGATTCTGCTCAATCTCTTTGATTTGTTCGTCATTGGTGATCTGGAATAGCCTTGGAATCTCAGAATAAGGTCTGAACTGCTTTTTAAAAGCTATCCCGTTGGCCTTGATCTGGAGTTGATCTTTAAGCTGCCTGTAAATGTCGAATCCAATAATAAGATCTTTTCCTGGCACATCAGATCCTAGCAGCTTGGTTCTGTACTTCAATGCTGGAAAGAACTCAATTGTGATCGAGTGCTTTGTAATGACAGTTGTGGTTAAGATTGCATTTGATGCAGTGTTGAAGTCTTTAAAATGCGGCACCCATTGATCTTCAGGGAGAACAGCAGGATTTATGAGTGAGGATGCAGCTCCGGTGTCGATGAAAGCAATAACTCGAGCTGGTTTATCCCATTTGGATGAATAGACTTTGAGTTCTACTTGTGGAACGACTGTGAGAGCATTGATCTCCTATCGGGCCTCGATCACTGGTTCTGAAAGTTGGTACTGATCATTGCCTTGATCTTTATAGATATCGAGAGAGAATATAGTTTCTTCATTGGGTTCATCATCCATAGAGAATATCGATTCAAGGTCCTCCTCTTTTGGAAGATGTATGCTTGTGTAATCTTCAATCTCTTCAAGGAGTTTGACAGATCTTCTTGATTGGGGACAATTTTTTGTGAAATGTCAAATCTTTGGCAAATAAGGCATCTGTCCTTCTTGTGAAAATTTCTTGGCCTTATGCGTCTGAAATATTTTGTGCGCCTCATGGATCTTGATTTTCCATCTGGAATTCTTGGCTATTTGAACCTCCTGAATTCTTTGCATCGTCTGGGTGTGTGGCAGGAACATCCTGATCCGGTGATTAGATCATATTTGCGGCATGCTTTGTCAAGCGCTGGATTGTGCTGGATAATTTGCTTTAGGGCTGAGCGTTTCGTACAAATGTCATCCAATGCGATGAAAATAGCCTGCCTGATGTAACTAATTTGTGGGATAGTTATAGACTGGAACTTTTCTTCAATGATGCTCATGGTTCGGCTTGCCAACAGCTTTTGAAGGGAAGAGACAAAGGCTTGCTTTAGATTGATGTCTCCGCCGATTTCAAAGTATATCTTGGCCATTTTTTAAAAATGTCTGTCAATGTCATTTCTGTCGAATGACACACACTTCATCTCGAAGAATTGTCTTTGCATTTTCTCCTGTCTTTGGCCAGTATCTCCGCAGAAAACTACATGTAGGATTCGAATGTTGAAGGCAAAATCTTGGGAAGTGAGAAAAGTATTTTTTTCTTGAAATCCAAGTGAGTTCCACCAATCTCTGAGGATTCCTAAGAACCGTGAAGTGAGTTCTGACAGGATGATATACTTTTCTGGTTCTGCCAAATTTTTGGTCACCATCCAAGTATGGAAGTCTTAGATCCTTTGAGGCCATTTTGAAACCTTAACGTCGTCTAAGGTGAAAGTATGGAAGCCAGTTCCAACTGGCTTGGACGCCATGGGCTCGTATCTCCTTTCTGGGATTGGCTCATCTGTCATGCCTTCTTGTTAGTCATCTACTTCAGATACTTCTGGCTCTCTTTGGTGGTTTACAAATATTTGAGGATTGTCATTTTCGGAAGAGTTTGTTGTAGATTCATTGCTTGATTGAGAGCTATCTTCCATTGATTCATCTTCTAATGAATTCAGAGATTCTGACCATGGAGTATCTTCTTCCGATATGCATCTTGGCTGGGAGACATAGAGGTCTGGAGCCTTCTGGTCAGAAATCATTAGATTTTCGGGGTTGGACCCTTTTGAACTTTCTCCTTGGTCTCGCCTTTTCTTGGTTTGTTTCTGTGCCGCAAGGGCATCGTTTCTTTCCCAAACCAATTTTGCGATATCCAACTCGTGTTCTTCTTTTAAGGGTCGGGTGAAAGAGAATGGATTATGTGAGGTAGATGCGTAAGTTGAAAAGGTGTTGTCTAATTTAGGTGGGGAATATGGTTGTGGAGACATAGGGAAGAAAGTAGGTTTTGAAGGGACAACTGGGGTTGTTTGTGGCATAAAGTGGTCATTTCTTAAAAGCTGAATCTGTTCTTTGATGGAAATCGTCTCCTTTTGTTGTTGTTGGAAGAATTGGAAAAGCGAAGTTCCTGGCGAACAAATCTCGTATTGTAAATTTGCCAACCTTACTTCCAATGCTTTGATTAGTCCTTCATGGCGAGACGATGTTTGCTCCATGTTTTTTCTCAATTGTTTCCACTTTGCTCATTATTTTGTTTTCTGTATGGGCCATGTTCTTTATGGTGTTGCCAATGTTGGTCAGTACCTTATTTTGGAAGATGGAGTTTTCGGATTGCCAATTCATTGTTGCCTCGATGTCACTTGTTGGAGGTTTTTCTCCAGTAGGTAGCACGACGTTTATCTTGAGAATTTTTTGAGCATGGCTTATTTCCTCCTTTTCAAAAGGTTGTAGTGAAGGAAAGTTGTGGATATGACATGAGCTCGAAGGACTTAGCATGAATATCTGTGGTTGTGGGGGATTTGTGATATTTGGAATCGGTGAAGTTTTAGGTTCAGGTGGCTTTTTGGGTCTTGAGGTATGAACTGGTGGTGAATTGGGTTTGGGTGTAGTTTCACTATCCTCCCAACTTGGAGTGAATTTTTCTGGTAATTTTGGCCATTCCTAGGGTATGTAACTAACAAGAAATTCATATTTACCTGGACGGCTTAATGAGCCAATTGAAGGGTCTTTATTTTCATATCTAGCTCGAAAATGTTTTTTAGTGGTTTTCCCCTTTTTCTTGGGTTTTGGTTTGGTTTTGTTGAGGCCGAACCTTTCCCCATGAAGCTGGTGGTGTTCATCATATTCTCCATTTGGATCTTCTAAACAGTCTTGACAGTCGCAATCAAGTCCCGTAAAGGGGCATTTGAATCACCAAGTATTCTTTCCGTTTTTGTCAAAACTTTGACACCAATCATGTTCTTCCATGATGCTTTGTATATTCCAAAAGAGCTCTCTATCAGGTTCATGGTATGTATCTGTTGTATCTTTGGGTTGAATCATTTGGCCAGAAAAGATGGTTTTATTGGGTTTTTGGAGGTGGGAATGGTCAAAGCTTATGCAAACGGTTTTGTCATTTCTTTTGGTAAAAGTTGGTTCACCAGATTGTAGGGGTTCCTCCGGTTCTCTTAACTTTTCATAATTTGTGATCCAGGAATCAGGAAGAATTTTGACAAGTTTATCTCTTGAAATTTGTCTGGGTATTTGGGTGCGCATGGTGTTTCCTTTGGTAGCATCAATATTTAAGATTAGAGCATTTTCTCCTCCGAGAAGGCAAAGATCCATGGCATGATTTTGGACTCGCCGCGCCATTTTGGTGATGAAGAGTGGCTTGGATGGAATCTTTGGCTTGAGGGGCTCCTTGGATTTGGACTTGGATTTTTAATGCTTCGGTTAAGTATGGATCATAAAGGGACATGTTGAAATTTGGAAAGATTGTTATGAAAACTATCCCAGCATTCAACGTAACTTCTGCAGTACCCAAATTTGCATGTTGGTACTCCAAGTATCTTGTATCTAGAAGAGAAAGTCGAGCTACAACAGGTTGACCTTTTCTTCCGTGATATGTTAAAGCGATTCGGATAGCACCAAAATGGATATGGGGAAACCCATGATATCTCCATTGCCTGGGAAAATCATCTGGGATTTGAAGTGTGATAAATTGTTCCTCTCGGGTGGCAAGAATAGGATGCTGGTCAGGTTTTTAGGCAGCAACATATTCTTTGGCTCCTTTTGGTCTGTGTTGGACTAGGGAACGAATTTGGGTCAGGGGTGCAAATGATTTTTTGGCGAAAGCTGAGTAGGGGTTTATGAGAGGTAGTTCAGTGGAGGATACTTTTTGTTCATCAGGTAAGATATCTACTTCACAAAGGTAATCATATTTTTTGGACGGGGTTTTATATAGAGTGGGAGACATATTCATTTTTACTAAGGAGGAGGATGATGGAAATGACTCAGACATATTTAGTAAATTGTTCCTCCCTCCGAAAGGATGGGTTGGCTCTGATACCACAGTATAATGAACAAAGCAAGAGACTTCAGGAAAGCAAGCTAAATCATAGATACGAACAGTATCCCCCCGTTACTGGTCATCCGTTTATGGTATTATTTAGGTACTTGCCTAACTTTGGCAAGTACCACTTCCAAGATCATACTAGGATGAATCGGATCTTTGGGATTGGGATGGTACTCTGGCGATATACGCTCAACAAGAAATGATTTGCACCTTTAGTTCGATTTTCAGATGGTTCGACCCAACTAGGGTTTGAGACTTTCCATCTCCTCTACCGATTCTGATTTGCATGAGATATTCTCTTGCCTTATTTATGTTTAATTGATTTTTTTCCATGTATGTTTGTTCAAATCGAACACTATATAAACCCCTTCTCGTTCCCCCTAAAAGAAGACTTTGACTACTGCAATTATTCTCTCACTCTCACACATTCAACTATTCTAAAATTTGAGACCTTGGCCGGCTAAAAGCCAAGGCCACCGGAATCTCCTCTATCTGCCTCCCTAGTGCGAGCATTGCTCGGGCTCGTTCAAAGCTTTGTGAACTCTGATGCACTAGGTTTTGGAATTCTTGTTGTTGTTCCTACATGGCTATTGGAACTTAGTGATTCTCCTCTATTTGTTGTTGAATTTGCAAATTGGTAAGTGTTTTAACACTCGCAATTATGTTCTCCCCTATTTGTGTCCATGCTTCTGAACATCTCTGTTATGTGGGCCTTTCTAAGCCAATATGATAACATACCAACCTTGCTTTGAATATCTTCTACCATCCTTCATCGGAACTTGTGTAAGTTTGCATATGTTTAGTTAGTGGATTTAATTGGAAGAGTTATGGGCTGTTATGATTGTTCGAAGCTGTCATGTATGCTTAGATTCTTCATTAACTATTTAATATTGAACCCTTTTCTCACGTCTCACCTTGAACACTTGCACAGAAACTCCTAGGAAATTACTACATGCCAAGAATTTGCTTTAATAAGTCTCTTTCTACTGAACCCTTTATGTGTAGTCTACTGCTACCTCGAGAATTGATCACTGACTATCTTATGCTACAACATTGTGTTAATGTTAGAAAAACATGTTGCTCTATTGTTCGAAAACTTTAATTTTGTGCTTCGACTTATTCAATCCTGCATTCTCTAGTATTGCCTAAGACTTGTAGTTGAATCTCAATGTATCTAACTTCTTCTGGTACACATGGTCAATTGGTATAAGCCTTGAAATGTGTATGTCCTATTAACCTAAAAATTGGTATGCTTTCCTTACCTATTATGAGTTCTTTTGGATTTGTTCTGCTCAGCATGTTAAGCTGTTGGTCGAGTGTTGTAGACCATGATCACTAGTCTGTTTGTTATACTGCTTAGGCTCGCATGATAGAAACTTGCATGTGGAAATTGCTATTCTCTTGACTAAATATGGATAATGCCTTACTCTTAACTTTATTTCTGGAAACTTGGCATATGTGTGTGTTAACTTTGTTAACCTAGTAGACATGCCTCTTAAGTCCTCCAATGTGTGACTATGTTCAGCATGCTACACTCATTCCTTTGTTGAATAATTGCTCGATCATGAACTTAGGTTCTTTTTTGTGTCAAACTTGCGATGTTGAAACTGAGTCATGTTGGTTCTCCGATTATCTTGATCCCTTACCTTCCACGTTCAAGTGCCAATATGCTTCTTTTGGGATCTTGTCACTATGAGTTATTATTGTTAATAGACCTCAAAACTGTTAATTGGGTTGCCATGTGTGTTTTGTTAACTTATGTGGTTGAGTGGTTAATCTACAATTACTGGGTAAATATGTCCTCCATCTGGGCCAGGTATGAGTTCATGTGTTGCCTTGAGTTGTGCAATGGATACACTCTCCTGTTGAGGTGTATTTGGATCTGAGTCTGTTATTCGTGAAAGTGAGCTTGTTGAAGGCCCAGGCAATACTGGGTTATTGACATTTGGGCCTGCTTCGTTTATTGGGCGTGCAGTCGTTTAGTGTGAAATATTTGTACTTGTATTCATTATTTTGGGCCTGTAATAACTTGTAAATAAAACAATTGGGGAATTGGTGAAAATAGGAGCTGGGATATTTTAATTTTCTCATGAATGGGTAAATAACATGCTTATAGAATCTACATCATTTGTCAGCTATTTTGTTTGACGTGCCTATTTATATACATTAAAAAAATAATGCCTATAGGAAATCAACACTTCACTTACTCAACTTGTCTAAATGCCCGCACATTATCAGAAACATGTTTGTAATAGTTTAAGTGTTTTACCTGCTCACATGTCTACTTCTATGAACTATTAGATAGCATGCCTGTAGGAATCAAACGTTAATAACTATTTGCTCAAATTGTAGTATGATTATTAGACAACATGCCTATAGGATCATATTAATATACGCTAATACTCATCTAGATACCATGTCTATAGGGCTTTAATTGATCAAGTATTTAGTTGTTTCTGTTGTTCCTATCACACTGACGCCTAGATGACATGCCTATAGGAATAAGCATGATAAATATGTGTTCGAATACCAACTATTAAAGAACCTGCCTATAAGATGTTGCTACTCACTTACAAAGCATGCCAATAGGATCAAACACGGGTAATTACGAATTTTCAAATGGTTTCGCTGACCTACTACGCAAATCACTTAGAGATCATGTCCATAGGATTTATAACTGGCTATTTGTAACTACAATAACCCGGACGACGATACTTCCCATGAGATTTTCTTAATCGTGTTGTCACATAGAAGCCATGTCTATAGGTCTTAACGACTCTAATATACCTCGATTTTGTAGCTGCCTATTGTATAATATAAAGTTTGTCCGCATGCTTTTGTTGCTTATGCGTGGAGGCTAACTTGAGCCATTTACTGTCTTTATGTGTAGTCCTACCTGTTTTGAATGTGCGCCAAGTTTTATCATTTTGAGTGCCCTAAATAAAGTCTAGAACAACCCAAGTAGTAGGTCCAAAGCTTCCTGCACCATGGGCATGGGACGGGTAGTTCATGCATAGGACACGGGTTAGAATTGAACTAGAGCGGTTTAGGTAAACACATTTAACATGGTAATCGGATAGCAAGGATGATAGTTTGTGCCCGCTAAATAATAAGAGCAACCCCTACCCTAAAGAGAGTTGCGAAGTATTACTTATGTTACACGGGGTGATCCTTTAGGCTTAAAACATAGGACCCCCCCCCCCTTTATATGTTTGTTATTTACGCCTTTGTTTCTTTGAACTTAGAGCAATTAGGTTGCATTTTGTAATCTATAAAGACTCGTACTAATCATTTACTAATGTAGTTTAATTCCTTTTTCTGCCAAATCTTCTTTACACTTGTTTATATCATAGTTGAACATTTAAATTTCCTGTCTTCGTTCACTTACATGATCATATAGGACAATTATAATCCAATAATCACACGTAGCGTTAATTTCAGCCGAATTAGTGGACCTCGAAGAGTGCCTAACACCTTCTATTCGAGGTAATTTGAGCTCCTAACGATATTTGATAACACACACTTAGTTTAAAAAGAGTTATTTGCAAATAGGTGCTTAACGTACCTCAAAATCGTTAGGTGGCGATTCTTCTCTTTTAACACCCTCCTTTGAAAGAGTTGTCATACGTCGAAACCTGCTTTCGCGGGAAAACAGGGGGCGATAATGTTTCCTCACAATATGAGAGCGAATAGAAGAGTTAAGGTTCAAACTTCAGAAATAACAAACCTGTACGACAAAAAATGAAAGAAAGTGATGTTTTTCTAACAGTTTGGTAGCCTCTCCAAGATAAGCACATATGTCTCTATGCTGATCAGCAAGACCCTACTAAACTCGCTCATGACCCATAGAACCTATAAACCTAGGGTTAATACAAACTTGTCAAGACCCAAGACCACCATTCGATCATGATGACGGATAACTCACTTGCTACGCAAGCGAAACATAATAATAACATAATAAGATAACAAAATTACCGAAAATAATACAAAGCTAAAGCCAAATGTCATAAATAAACTGTCTTAATAGATAACATCCCAAAAATTGGCAATATAGAGTCACGAGCTCTACAACAGAAATATAAATATGAAAATACGAAATGGAAATATTGTTTGAATAACAAGAACAGTAACTTAAATGGAAAGAGACATCAAGGACTACGGTCAGAATGCAGCTCTACCTCATCTATTGGCAGCTCATAACATCACAGATAGCTCTCAACTAGGTCCAACACCTAGATCTGCTCAGCTAAATGCAGAGTGTAGTCTAAGTACAACCTACCCCAGGTACTCAGCAAGTATCATAGCTAAGCTTGGGGAGGTAATAGTGGAAAAACTTACCAATGATACTCAATAACCTACTCAATTCATGAATTTCACGAGTATAAAACAATGGTACCATCTAATCATAAGAACTCCAAAAAAAGTAACATTAGTGCACAAAAGATAATGTGCCAAGTTCTGTATCTGTTAAAAATCTAGCACATAGAGAATATATGCATATATGATCAAGTATCGTGTGCACATGCAGACATATATAGAAGAATGTATCATGCACTCACTAATGGAACCAAACAACATATAGAGAAGATATGCACAATGAGAAATCTATACAATTTAGATCTAGAATATAGAGAAGATACGCGAATGAAACATGTATACATCCAAAGTTTTTGCAAATAGAGAAGATATGCAATAACCAAACACTAATCACATTTCCTCATATCGCGTGTACACCATCAAGAGAGAAAGATGAAAGGCTGACCCTAGGGAGATGGATCCTTATCGACATGTTGCACAGGCAACTCTTGTGCCATGTATAGCAACAACACTAACCACTTACGTGCCATCATATAACAAACCCGCACGGACCACTCACGTGCTATCAATCCAGTCCATATCACACAGAAAGCATATATAGTAATACATGTACAAGAACAATGGATACCAAATCACATACTCATGGACTGATATTAGTGCCGTGCTAAGGTGTAGGCATGTGCAAAGTGTACTACCATAGCAAAAATTAGGCGCTTATGCCACAACAAATAGCATTTATCCTGTTTGAACAACATGGTGACCTACATCTAACCTCTAGCATGATTCAATTAGCTCACAAAGGGCTACAAACAAAATAGGCATGATAACAAGAAGCTTAACAGTCAATTCATGGCATGACTTAGCCTAAGCACTACCCCGAGCATGGAAAAAATCTCGATGCATCCCCATGGGCTCAACCCCTCGGATGTGCGCCACCCATAGCACGTAGCCAATACTAATAACTAGGAAATTAGTGCCTCAACAAAGTTTAGGTATGATACTTACCCCAAACAAGCAAAATCAACACTCTAAAACCGCCTTCCCGTGCGAACCGACTTCCAAACGGCTCGAAGCTAGCCAAAATAACATAATAATATCAAATAATATAATTGCAAACAACACCAAACAATAAAGCTTCGAAATTTATACAAATACACAAAGTCAACCAAAACGTCAATCTGGGGCCGCACCTGGAGCCTAACATAACTCCCATATCACTAACACTCATTCACATACGAGTCCAACCATACAAGTTTCATCCAAATCCGACTCCTAATAGGGGTTCAAATCCATATTACTCATTTTAGAAATGTTTTGCCAAAATCTCCAATTCTTCTCACTTAAATTCACCAGTCAAATGAAAAATTCAAGGATGGAATCGTGAATAATAATCAAAACTAAGTCATGAACACTAACTAAATCCAAGTAGGTGAAAATCTTCCCAAAAATTGCTCCAATCCAAGCTCTCTATCTCAAAATATGATATAATGGGCAACACTCCCAAAATTCATCTCTTAAAATATCTACTTAGGTGTGCCCTTCGGGAACACGACACGTACCTCACGCTCGCAAAGCACATAAATAGACTTCCTCAAGATAACCTTTGTGTTCACGAACACCACCTTGCGAACGTGATGAAGATTCAACCTGACCCTACACGAACGCGACCAGGACCTCGCAAACGCGTAGGCCAACGACCCCAAACTCCTAGCTTCTCCTTGAACGCGGGCCCCAACTGCGAATGTGAAGAAGGACAATTGCCCAGCTCATAATTACCCTCCGATGCAACTGCCCTACCGCGAACAAGAGACAGAACCTCCCCATCTCAAAATAACACTTCGCGATTGAGATCCTAACCCCGCGATCGTGATAAAGACCTGACACCATTAAAAAATTTGCAACTTTCCAAAATGCTCCAAGTTGTCTGAACCCCCCGAGCCCCCAAGACCCCGTCTAATCAAACCAAAAGTCCATAAACACTGTCGAACCTATCGAAAGCTTCCAAACACATACTTTAACACAACAATAATGCATCAAATGCCCAAACACAAATATAACTTCTCTTAAGTTCAAGAACATTCAAACTTCAAGCCAAGCAGCTGAATGAAGCCTAACTAGTTGAAAATGAACCCAAATTTTTCAGACAAGTTCCAAATGGCAAAATGAACCATTTCCACCTTCTGAAATTAAAATCCAAATCCGATAACATCAAATTCAAACCTTGGTCAAACTTATGAACTTTCCAAACCTTCAAAGTGTCAACTTTCGACATTTAAGGCCAAATCAACCTAGAAGCCTCAAAATCCAAATCCAGACATATGCCTAAGTCTCAGATCACCATACAAGCCTATTGGAACTATCAAAACACCAATCCATGGTTGTTTACATATAAATCAAACCTTGGTCAACTTTTACAACTTAATATATTAACCATGGATCTAAGTATTCCAATTCACTCAACAACCTCTTCGAAGCCAAACCAACCATCACCACAAGTCGCATAACAACAAACATACATACAGGAAGCTTCAAATAGAAGAACCGGGCTAGAATACACAAAATGACCTGCCAGTTCGTTATGAGGCCGTTACACCCACTTGGTGAAATAATCAATGGTTACCAGGATGAAGTAAGGCCCTTTTGATGTGGAGGGTTCTATTGGTGTAATTACATCCATGCCCTAGGTGGAGAATCTCTAAGTAGAACCCATTACATTGAGATCATTTGGCAAAACTTGAATAGAATCTCCGTGGATCTGACACTTATGACACTTATGTACGTAGCGAATACTATCTTCTTCCATAGTCATCCAAAAGTATCTTGCCTTCAGAATCTTCTTGGCTAGAGTGAAACCATTCATGTGAGGTCCACGTATTTGCGTGTATATCTTTCAACAACCTTTTTGCTTCTGCACCGTCCATACACCTTAACAAATCCAAATCCTGAGTTCTCCTAAACATGATTTCCCCGTTAAGAGAGAAATTGTTTGCCAATATTCTCAATGTCCGCCTCTAACTGCTAGTGGTATACTCTTGATATCCTCTTGTCTCGAGAAATTTCTTGATGTCACAGTACCATGTCTTGTCGTCTTGCTATTCATCCACATGAAAACAATATGCATGTTGTTCTCAAATTTCCTCTTCGATGGGGTCAGTGTAGATATTGTCCGGATGATGAATCATAGATGACAATTTCACAAGAGGTTCAACAAATTCATTCTGGATTCAAGGGATGTTCCTGAATTCGATCTTCATAAATTTGTTGCACAATTCCTTTACATTATGTAGGTATGGAGGAATCTTGACGTCTTGGTGGTTTATTCTCCTTGAACTGGATAAACCAATCCACCTATGAATAGTAGTTCCTTGATATTCCTTTACATGACTTTCTTTGACTTCTCATATGATGATATTCAACACACGCAGAGTAGACAAAGTAACTCTTGGCCCTCCATCAATGAATACTCTAGATACAATCTTGTTTCCACATTTAATAGTGATATGGAGAGTCTTGTTATGTTGTAGTCCCTTCAGATAGGAGTTCATCCATGCAAAAAGAAACCTTGTTCGCCTCTGCCATCTGCTCTCTGGTTGCCGCCAATGCCTCACTGGTGGTATTACGTGGCACGCAGACTCCTCTCAGCACTCTTACTAGAGGGTCTCAATGACTATCAAAACTCATCAATAAATCTATGATAGATATGTGTGCGGGGGTATTTTTAAACTACTCCTCAAAAAAATATTCTCTAGTTGGCACCTTCTTCAAAAATTCCCCTGTATCAGCGTTAATGATATTCCTCCTCTAGTTTTGCTCCCTTCTCGGGTTTCCCCTTTTCAAATCCCTAGGAATATTGCATTTTCCTAACTTGATCATTCCATGAGCAGTTTCGGTTTCTATTATTTTGCCTTCCCCTTTTGACTACTATGCCCAAGGAACTACTTTGTAATCCAAATTCAATTCTCTTCCAATTGGACCACTAAAGGTGACTTCAACTGTACCGTGATTACTGCAACTATTTAAGAGGTCGTGGTAGTTGCCTCAATATTTCGAATGGTTACGATAGTTCCCTTCAAATAATTCTCCTCCAAAGCTATCATATTCAATCCCTAATTCTGCTGGTTTAGCAACAAATTATGGTTTACAATAGGAGGTATAGTGGTGCATTGAATTGTGCCGCTTTTGATTGACATTTATGTTTCATGCCTCAGACAATGGAATTCTTCTGTTCCGCATCCCTAAACAACCTGAATGATACGCACAATACTTACTTGTGTCAAAGTTCCTGGGATAAGATATGGGATCTTGCCCTCAACCATATGCAACAAACCTTCCCTTCTCAGCCTTTCAAACAATTGGGCCAAGGGTTCAGCAATTGGGGTGTAAATCTAGTGTTTTGGGTTTCAAAATACTTGTGTGGTCTAGGTGCATATGCTGGTTTGTTTTGATGTGCTGGATCTTGGATGGAAGCATATAGTTGTGGTCGGTTTTGGTAGGTATTGGCTCAGGGTGGATTGTAGTGAGGTTGGGTATGGTAGACTGGAGTGCAGGTAGGGTGGGTTGATATATGAGGATTTGTGAGGTATTGGTCGACTCGACAAATAGTAAAAAATTTGAGCTACTAAAATTGGAACATTGATCGATTCTAGGTAACAGTGTAAGCCTAATTGGTTAATTTCAATTACTTAAATCGATAGTTCAAACCATAGCCACAGATTAAATCTGCCCGGATTTAATGCCTACTTCTAAAAAGTAACCCATTTTGACTAACTCTGGAAACTTTTGTATCATTCCCATCAATTTCTAAAAATAGACATCTTTCTGAGCACATATGAAGTATTTATTTTTTATTCACTATAAATTCAAGGTGGTTGTGCTCTGGCTATTTCTTTCCTCTAATGACGTGCATATTGTTGGAATGAATTGGATGTGTTCTTCTTTATGTTAACCAAGGCGAATCTATAAGTTGTTATTTCAGTAGTAAATATGAACTAATTCATGAAGTCTTCGGTCATGTCTTGCCATTCCCTCCAGTTCCGAGAGTCTTGCCTGGAATACCAGCTAAGTGCTTCAGCAGTTAAACTGCTAATGAACGACTTCATTGTTAGTTTCTTGTTCCTCCCCAAACCTACCAGCTTGTCGCAATAGGATCTCAGATGGCATGAGGATCACCCATCCCGTCGAATATTCAAACATTGGTGGTTTGTAACCCATTGGCATATCGACATCTGGGTGAATACACAAGTCTTCATAGTCTAGGCTCTCATCTCGCCGATAAACCTATAGATTTTTTATCTATTTCCTCAAATTGCGCAACTCTTCAGTCACTAAGTCTTCTTCTTTAACTCTCGCATATTTTCTATCTCAGCATACTTGTCAATATTAAGTAGCACTTTGACTATGACAAGAGCTATGAAGGTGGGCTCTCTAATTGCATATACTAGTGAAACACATCACTCATGAGCAACAATACGTGTTGCTGGTATATGCTAAACATTGGGATTGGTGTGGGTGGTAGCATCTTGAATAAGGGTATATATATGACTGGTTATAGCTGGAGGAATATTTGCAGGGTGTGAACATAGTTCGGAACGTAGGGTGTATGTATTGGTGGGTTTGGCGGGTTTGCAGGGTTGACTGGAGTCATGGTGTGAGAAGTGGTGGGAGGTGTGGCATTAGTAGTAGTAACAGGAGTACTGGCGAGTGATTGGTTGGATTAAGGAAAATGGCCAAGGATGGGCATATCCAGTGATGGGAAATGAGGTGGGTTCGGAAGGGTCGTCACAGTCAGGTTGGACAAATCCCGAATATGTTATAATTGTCCTCTCAATAGTTCTATCTCCTGCTCCAAACAAGCAACATATTCATGATTTTTCATGTCATCTCTCGAAACCCCTAAGACATCGAACACTACCAGAACATCTCTAGTCATTCATCTGGTGCTACCATCTTTCCTTGGACCTTAGGTTGTAATGCGGCTCTGTTAGTTTATTAGTCAACACAAATAAACCTCTATTTCGGGGTAGAAATAAAGTCACATAATCACATTGGCATATAAGGTAGCAGATAACGCTTCCTAGGGGGCGCTTTTGCTAGAGGTAGGCCCACACAGTAAATAATGATAAATTAATCCAAGTTATTGAAACACTTAGGATTCGAAACAAACTTAGATATGGTGGTGTGAGGTGTAGCTACAAAAAGCCCTTACCAAATAAACTGCCTGAAACATAAAGATA
The DNA here is from genome assembly GCA_002018475.1 of Nicotiana obtusifolia. Taxonomy (NCBI): domain Eukaryota; kingdom Viridiplantae; phylum Streptophyta; class Magnoliopsida; order Solanales; family Solanaceae; genus Nicotiana; species Nicotiana obtusifolia. Next base: position 33,705 of record MCJB01049105.1, on the reverse strand, counting down.
TGGCCCCAAGGGCTTACAAAATGTTAAATGCATGGGATGTGGAATAGGCCCTATAGGGAATCTAACATACAAAGACGGAAAATGACTCAATCCTCTCCTCCAGAATCCTCCGCCGGGTTCTCTTCATAAGGGTTATCCTCGAGGACTTCTTCAAACTATTGCTCTGACTCCTCTGCCTGGTGCTCGTACTCCTCCTCTATCTCTTCTTCGGGATCTTAGTTAGACTCTATCTCCACGTACTCAACCATGTCCTCATCACTTTCAAGGGGTGGCAATATATAATCAACTGACCTTGGAACTATGTGTTGGTGCATTGAAGGCGTGACAATAATGTGATAATATCTAATGATACACTTGTATTGCTGCCCTAGAATCCTCTAGAATTCAGAGTCCTTCCCAACTAGGTGTAGAAATATGTTCCTCCTCCGATATCCATGCAAAATTCTCTGGAGTGCACCATGCATTCTGTCCCATGCTGACTACAATTAGTTCATTCCGTTCATCTTGAAGCCTTCTTCCCCTGGGAGTCCAGATCTGACCATTGTAATCATCTTTTAATAGAGCCATATGAGACCAAAGGGGGACATCCTGAATCAAGCCGAAATGCCTCAATACTAAAAGTGACGCATATGGCTGAATTCCTTCCTTCCATATTAATTCGATCATATACTTTTTTGACCCTCTTACCAAGGATTTCCCATACATCCAGGAAATCTTCCACTAAAAAGAATCTCCAGTAAGGTGAGTTAAAAATACATAAAATTCTTCCTTTCCCATTATGTGCTTCCCAATGTTGCATCCCTGCCTTGTGACTTTTGATCATATTACTTACAACCCGCAATGGCGTACGTTAGATTACGCCATAAGATAGTCTATATATAGGGCCTAAGAACCGGAAAAGAGTACAAAAGTCAAGAAAAGAGCAAAGGGCTTCGCAAAGCTGAGTATGCTACCGCAAAACCCACATGTGGGCCGCATATCTAACACTGAAATCGCAGACCAAGACAGATTTCTGGACAAAGACCAATGTCAGAAATGTGGTCATAAATGTGGTCGCATTTCTAAACTGCGAACCGCATATTGCACTTAATGCATCGCGAACTAAAACAGATTTCTTGGCAGAAATCTATGTCAGGAATGCGGTCAGTATGCGATCGCATACTGAAAATGCAGACCGTAAAACAGACCTCCTGGGTCGCAGAATGAGACAGATTTCTGGGCCGAGGTTCGCGTCCAGAATGCGAACCGCATGTTGGTTATGCGACGTAAATGCGGTTGCAGACGTGTAGGCGTCAGACACGTGTGTCACTTATTTACTGACCTATAAAAGGAGCATAGACCCGTTATTTCACCATTTCTGAAACCCAAAAACCCAGAGAACCCCTACGACCCTTCTCAGAATCCCACACAAGCCCTAATCAATTTCCCTCTCTTTCAAGTTCTAAATTGAGGAAAGAAATCTAGAGATGGATGAATTAGGGGAAAAGCCCTAACTAATTTTCCTCTCTTTCAAGCCCTACTTGAGAGTGAAACCTAAAAGTTGAAGAACCAAGGAAGAGGGCTGAGTTATCCCACATGCAAGGTACGTTACTACTCCCTTTCATGCATTCTTTCTCCTGGGAAATTCAAGGTATTTCGTTCTATGCATGTAAGAACTCATGGGATGGTGATTGGAAGCCATGAGTTCAAGTTAACTAGTTGTAATGGACTGGGTTGTGGTAGTCTTGAGTTGCTATTGGGTTGCATGTCTTACTACTATTATTTTAGAGTTTTAGAAGAAGAAGGGTGTGGAGAAACACCATATAAATTTAGGGCTGTGGTTGATTGTAACTATAACGTTTAGGGGATAACGATAGAATCGTTTCTTTCATTGTAGACCAAGGAATTTTGACTGTACGAAGCTTGAATTTAGCGCACAGAATACCAGGTATGAGAGACTATTCCTTTCTTTCTTTTGCACACTCTAATTGAATACAATGCAATGAACGAGCCCCAAAGATACTCTATTCTTAAAAGCTAGGAGTGCTTATATTGTTTCCTTTCTCATGGGAGGATTGATGTGTTGTTATTTCTTCGACCTTACGTCACCATGAAAGTATGATTCTTATGAGTCCAGCATGCATTATCTATTTTACTCTACCGCCGCGCTATACTCGACCGGGTATGGCACCTATTGTGCAACTATATGTATGTATATGTTTTATTCTACCGAGCCGCGCTATAATCAGCCGGGTATGGCACCTATTGTGTAACCACAGATCAGTTGGGTATGATGATGATGAGGCCCACAGAGGCGTATGTATATGATGATGGTAAGGCCCACAGAGGTGTATGTATATGATGAATTTAAAAACGATATATGTATATCTATGCATGTGCACATCAGGCATGTCATGATTCGTCGCCCTCAGAGGCATCCAGACGGTACGGGTTGTGTGTTTCTTATCCTGATGCATATTACCGCTCCTATATTATATTTCCTGTCTTACATACTCGGTACATTATTCGTACTGACGTCCTTTTATTTGTGGACGCTGCATGTTGTGCTGCAGGTCCGGATAGACAGATAGACGAGGCTCCCCCACCATAGTAGGTTATCTAGTTCGGCGGATATTGGCGAGATCCATCCTTCAGACTTGCCGTACTCTTGGTATGCATTTTGTTATAGGCATTATGGGCATGTCGGGGCCCTGTTCCGACACAGGTTGCATCATGTATGTTTCAGTAGAGGCTCATAGGCAAGGGGTGGGTTTATGTATAGTTGGATTGCCTTGTTGGCAAATGTATTTTGTTGTATAATTTCTGCATCGCAGCCTTGTTGGCCATGTTGTATAAATATGTACACGTTCATGTTATTGTGTCTCTGCAAAGTTGTCAATTATGGTCTTTCTGAAGAAGTGTTCAACTTCCCAGACTTCTAGTAGCAAATTGCAACCTTTGAAAAATCCGACAGATAAAACATGAAACATTTCTGCCAAACCATCATGATGAGTGTCACTCTTAAATTTCCTATGAACATAGCAATAACTATTGGTAGCAAGTTGATGTTGATTTGGCATCTTCATTGTGCGAAGACCAAGGTTCCAAATAGGGCAAAGCAAAGTCTATGGGTTGGATATTCTCCTAGTTTTCCTTGTTGTAGAGAAACTCTTCTTGATGTGTTGTAGCCTTGTCGCTGTCTAAATCTTTCAAATAAACAATCCAAGCTTACCCACCCATATGCAATGCTTCTTCATGGTGATCTATACTTTATGCCCAAAGCATTTAAGAATCTATTCCCCGGCATAATAACTGGACAAATCGGTTTTCTCCCATTGAACGACAATTCTATGAAGCTGGTCACTTTTTCAAGCGTGTGCATCATCTCAAAATCGATGAATTTGAAAGTGGGACTTAGCAGGATCCTAGGACTCAATGAGAAGCCTGTTCTATGTTTTTTTTGGTTGAACATTCAACAGCACGGTCAATACTATTACACCCTATATTTTCGTACGTAAAAGTGTGCTGTAAATAAACTAATGTAAGACCAAAAATGAGATCATCTTTGAAAGTATTTAAAGTAAGTTATCATGCTACGTCGGAGGTTAAAAATTTTAAAGATCATGAACAACAAGTACAAATAGGGTTGGAAGGTTCAGAAGCTAAAGCAATTGAAGAAAATAATGTTTCATCAAAAGTCAAAAGGTTGGGAATGTTATAACCCCTACCTTTGTGGTGAGAATATGGTTCTTATTATGATAAGAGGGATATGTTATGATTCATTTTAGTCTTATGATAGACATATGTTAAGTTTTGAAGTTAAGCGAGTTGTGGAATAAAAGTCGATGAAAGTCATCACAAGTTACGTTCATAAGTTTTACTGAAATTTGGATCAAATGTCACTTCGATTTTCTCCCAATATACATAGAGTTACGGGGTAATCTACCCATCAAATTAAATATATATGACTCTATTTGCTAAATCATTAAACCATTTGTCAATACAACATTGTAGTAGAGAGATATATGCATTTTTGCGCGACTATGCAAACTGCTAGATGACAAGTAGGTGTGTCACCTACTTGCTTAAATGAGAGGACTACATATGGCCAAAAAGGGGTCAGTTCGTGTCAGCCAAAGAGACCTTTAAGGGCCTATTTACTTCATATATCACACTGATAATATGGCATAAAAACCAGAGATAAGCCTGTGCAAAAAACCTGAGAAAATTGAAAACAAATCCTAATTGATTTTCTCTTCTTTTCAAGTTCTAGTTTGAGGAAAACCTAGGTTTTAAGAACCAAGATAGGAGCTGAGATATTCAACAAACAAGATAAGTATACTGCACTCTTTCATCCATTTTTTCTACTGGAAATGTATGGAAAGTCGTTCTATAATTGTAAGAACTCAGGGGACGGCGATTGAAAGCGTGAGCTCGAGTTATTCAAATTGTAGTGGACTATTTTGTGGGCTGTTTCATGTTGCTATTGGATTGCGTGTTTTGCTACTATTTTAGGGGGTTTTGGAGGAGAAAGGGTGTGTAGAAACACCACATAAATGCAAGGTGGTGGGCTGGTCATTCGTCGTAATATTTTCGAGCTATTTGACACTACTACGGTAGTCGCTTTGTGTATGAAGAGATTGGAGTGTGTTGGGCTGTTTTATAGTATTTTGTTATGTATATAAGATTGAAAAATAATGTATATATGTTGCTATTGTTGGGTTCTTGTGTTGTTGGTGTTATCTCGAATTGGGAGGACGTAAAAATTATAAGGGAAATGCTGCCTGTTTTAATAGAAAATAAGCTTGTCATTCGTTATGTGATAGTTGTACCTTTCATAACTCAGTGATAGTACTATTATCATTGTTTTAGATTAAGGTGCGAAGAGACGAGTTCAACGTGGTTGTTGGAAAGATTGTCATAAGGTATGTTAAGGCTAAACATTTTCTTTAATTTGTCATCATCTCGTAACTACGTGTGTTTGATAACGAGACATAAAGTGAACTTCGTACTCCTGAATTTATGTACATTACCCTAGTCTCATAAGTTACAGTATTCTCCCTTATCGGGAGTTTATATTCAATTAAGTATTGTCTTCTTCCAGTCAAGAGACCAAAGGGTGCGTGTGTGAAACCACCTCAAAATCTGGTGTCAACGAGTACATGATCTCAACAAAATACAACGTAAAAATAGAAAATAAGTGACTTCAAGGCTTGCAAACAGTACATAAGCGCTACCTCGAAATCTTCACAAATCCGGATACAACTCACTTGCAACTACCACGTTCAGTAACTCCAAAATCTGCACATGAAGTACATAATGTGATATAAGTACGACCAACTCTACGTACTCAATAAAAATAGCAAGCCTAACCGTGGGCTGAAAGAAGTGACGAGCTTGGCAAGGTCCAATACTTACTGCCAACAACCAACAACAACAGTAAAAGCATAACAATGGCAAAAAGGAAAAGCAGCTCTAATATTCGGTTTAACTATCACAATAAGAGGATAAATAAGAATGTTTTTCAAGTATATCAGTCAAGACATCAACTTTTGCACAGAAATCCCCTGGACAAGGATTTATCAAAGTAAATTGTGCTTTCAAGTTCTAAACACCAAATAGAGACATTAAATATCAATTAGCACGAGGAAAACATAATTCTATGCCTGCATGACAAGTATACACGCCAAAATAAAAAACATCAGAGTTTAATCATCAAGTATAAAAAGTCTCAGCACATTCATAGTGCCTTGCATGAGTACCATTCAATCATACTCTCAATACTCTCGTGGTGCCTAGCAAAATGTCCCTGAATCATAGCATTGTACGGATGCTAGATATAACTCTCTCACTAAGTACATATCAAGTGCCTACACTCACGAGGCCCAAAAGAAACATGGGTTATCACCTGACTCCGAAGAGGCGGATCCTAGCACAATTCGATCGGATCAAAAGTCAACGATCAATATTACTCAACCCAATATGGGATCGTGATGCAAGCATCGCCTCACAATCAATATCAACACAGCTCTATAACCAAAGATTAGACATCAATCCCTCAAGGCTCAATATACCAACATCTCACAATACCAATAATCAAATACCACACAGAATGTATCAACGTTCCACAACTCGGCTCAAACACGTGTCACACAGAAGGACACTGACAACATGTGAGATAACATATAAAAAATGCACAAAGACAGGGATACAACACGTGGATATCGACATTGAGAGTATGATAAAAAAATGCACAAAGACAGGGATACAACACGTGGATATCGACATTAGGAGTATGGCTACAGTTAACGCAAATAGCTCAATATAGCAAAAAGAGTCCTATCATGTCTCAAATAGATAAGCACATAGCCTAGACATGATTTCTAACATAGATAATTGCTCACGTAGTCATACAGCTGGAGGAAGTACGGTATCAAAGAGGTATGATAGCAAATAAGGCATATAATAGTCTAATGTCTATATACTCGTCACGTCGCTCGTGCGCCACCCCCCAACACATATCAAACATCATAGCCAACGGGAAAATTACCATCAAGCCAAGCCTAAGCAAGACACTTACCTCAAATGCGCGAGAATAAATACTCCAAAAATTCCTTGCCTCTAAAATCGGCCTCTAAATGGGTTATTTCAAGTTTTATCAAAATCGGACTCCAAATTGGGGTTCAAATCTCAATTATTCACTATCAAAAATCTAGCACAACAACTCCAAAAATTCTCTTTCAAATTTCATAATCTAAGTGTAATAATCCATGGGTAAACAAGATATATCATCTAAATCAAGTATGAAACACTTACCCTCAAAGTAGTGATGAAAATCACTCCAAAATCGCCTCTAGCCGACCTCCAAAACTCCAAATAATAAGAAATAAGTAAAACCCTCGAAATATACGTCTGCTTAGCAATTTCCTCATCTGTGAGCAAAATGGTTGCTTTTGCGGAAAAGTTTTGCCATCTGCGAGTTTCACTAAGGTATGACATCACACTTGCGTTTACTTCCTCGAAGGTATGACATCGCACCTGCGCCCTTCATTCTGCAAAAGTGGCCCATCTCCCAAGCCTCAACAAGATCGCATCAGCGACCTGAAAACTCGATAAGGTCCTTTACTTTTATACGTAACAAGAGGTTTAGATGTTAATTTAACATTATGCACGAATGGTCTAATGAACAAGAAGCAATATAGTGTCCGTATAATGAGGGATTGCTGTACCCGAATAGTTCAATAAGGTAGCATAATGTATAGTTTGCAGAAAGATAATAATGATTCGGCCTAAAAAATTACATGACCTCCAATACTTACATGTTTGCGTTTGAAAATACGATAAAGACCTATGAAGGTAGTTATGTTGCTCTCAAGTTAAGTAAGGTTGATTATATATGAGGGTGATGTTAAGAGACGATATGCGTTACCTAAGGAGTCGCAAACTAAAGAATATGATAAGCTTAGCAATAAGAATATAAGTTGATAGAGCGTAAATCCCGCAACTTTTGTTACTTATTTGATGAATTGATATATATATATATGTATCTAGAACGAGTAGCCTCACAAGCTAAGAATATTACATAGCTATAAGTAGAAAAAATCATGTAATACCTAGCGTCCAGCCGTGATGTGAAATAAGGATAGAAGCGAAATTTCAAAATAGTTACAACGTTCTTTATGGCTAAATAATATAGAATACAAAGGATGAATACTCACGAATTTGTATGTTTATGAATACGGGTTTATCTATTGATGATTGAATGATGTCTGCATGGGTGATATGAAATGAATATATATAAGACATGATCCCTATGGACGGTCTAGGAATGCATAGGTGTATAGTGAAGCCCTATGGACGGTCTATGAACGTATAGGTGCATAATGAAGGTTGGTTATGGACGGACTCTGTTTCACGCATAGCTAGACCTCAATATTATGAGCCGTACAGATGATCTACTATGTTACACTTACGTTCCTTCAGTTATTCATGTTTATGACTGAGCCTTAGCAACGGTTTCTTATGAAACGCGTAAGTGCCACTTTTATGTTTCAATATAGCTTTAGAGATGTTTGATCTTTCTTGGGTAAGTATTCAGATATAAGGTATGATGGCTAGAAGAATGTTATAGATGAAATTCCATAATATGATGGTTTCTAGTACAGAGAGCATATGGGAACTAGTTCAAGTTTATCATGACACGAATTAGATGTATATATGACATTAGATGTTCTTGGCCAACGGAGCCTTCCCTTTTCAGTCTGTATCCTTTGTAAGGGAAGTTGGATAATTCAATACATAGATATGTTACAAGTCAGAATAAGGTAAGTATGATTCCCGGATCTCATTGACCCTCCAAATTTCTTTTAGTATATTATATATGCATGTCAGTTTAGTTTCAATTAAGTTTATCATATGTTATCTGCCTTACATACTTAGTAAATTTCTTCGTACTAATGTCCCATCGTCGGGGCACTGCATTCATGCCTGCAGGTTCAGGTATCCTGCTTGATAGGCTCTTATTATAGACGGAGTTGATATCTAATTGAGGATTGTAAAAACTCCATTTCATCCGGAGTGCAGCCGAGTCTAGAGGTTATCAGACTGTCCAATGTATATATACACTTATGGATAGGTTAGTGTCATGTCCTGACAATATTTTGATGTCAGATACCATTAGAGGCTTTGTAGACACATGTTTAGTATGTATAGCATGTCAGAGGCCTTGACGGTCTGTGTGTATTCATGTTTTGAGTAGGCTCGCTGATGCAACATTTGCCACAAACAGTTATCAGTACGAGTTGGGTCTATGTTGTCCCATAATAGTTATGGAAAGAATTAGTTCACCCAAATCGGTCTATATATGTTCTAGTTTTCGTCGAATGATCATGACTTGCAGAGTGGTTCGCTCGGGCTGGTACGACATCGAGTTCTAGCCATGCGTCCCCAGGTTTTGGTGCGTGACACATAAATGGGGTTTGGGGAGGGTACTGTGTACGCAGACCTTACCCCTACCTCATAGAGATAAATAGGTTGTTTTTGATAGACCCTTGGCTCAAGGAACAATGAAGATAAAGCATCCAAGTAGCAAAGAATACTAGAAACAATGTAACATGGTAACGAGTATGAATTTCACAACATGCATAATAAAGAACCATAAATCGAAATTTACGAAAATAGTCCCAATATTACGTGTCAGCCTAGGAGGAACACACTACTATCTATCAACCTACAGCCCTAATCAACGACCTCCACACCTTTTTATCGTGGATCATATCCTCGGTAAGCTGAAGCAATGACATGTCCTTCCTAATTACCTCTCTCCACTACTTCTAAGGCCTACTCCTTTCCTCAGGCCCGCCATGGATAACCTCTCACACCTCCTGACCGGAGCATCTATGTCTTTCCTCTTCATATGTCCGAACCATCTTAACCTTGATTTGTGCAACTTGTCCTCCACAGATGCCACTCCTAACTTGTCCCCAATAACTTCAGTCCTAATCATTTCATTCCTAGTATGCCCACACATCCATCTCAACATCCTCATTTCAGCTACTTTCATCTTCTAGACATGGGACTTCTTGACGGGCCAGCACTCAGCTCTATACTACATAGTCGATCTAATTACAACTCTATAGAACTTGCCCTTAAGTCCAGGTGGGACATTCTTATCCCACAAGGAAAACCTCAATATCATCCATCCCGCTCCAATATGATGAGTAACATACTCGTCAATATCCCCGATGACTTTAATAATAGACCCAAGATACTTGAAACTATCTCTTTTAGGGATGACCTGAGTACCAATTCTCACTTCTACTTCTTCTTCATGAATCCCATCACTGAACTTGCGCTCCAAGTACTCAGTTTTTGACCAACTCAACTCGAAACCTTTAGACTCCAGCGATTGTCTCCAAACTTTTAACTTAGCATTAACTCCACCTCGCGTCTCGTCAATCAGGACTATGTCATCAACATATAGCATACACCATAGCACCTCCCCTTGTATGTGTCGCGTCAGCACATCTAACGCTAAGGCAAACAAAAATGGGCTAAGAGCCGATCCTTGAGGTAACTCCATCTCCACTGGGAAATGATTCGAGTCTCCTCTCGCAGTCCTCACCTGAGTCTTTGCTCCCTCGTACATGTCCTTAATCGCCCTATTGGGACACCACTAGCCTCCATACATCCCCACAGGACCTCTCTCGAGACTTTATCATAGGCCTTCTCTAGGTCGATGAATACCAAATGCAATTCCTTCTTCCTCTCCCTATACTACTCCACCGATCTCCTCACAAGGTGAATGGCCTCTGTAGTAGACCATCCCAGCCTAAATCCGAACTGGTTCTCGTAAATAGAAACACTATGTCGCACTCTTATCTCCATCACCCTCTCCCAAACTTTCATAGTATGACTTAGCAGGTTGATACCCCTATAGTTGTTACAGTCCTGGATATCACCTTTGTTTTTATACAACAGGATCATCAAACTCCGCCGCCAATCATCGGGCATCTTCTTGTCTTGGCCAATATTAAAAACATAAATCCGACCCTGAAGTCGCAAAAATATTTTCTCACTAAGGACCAACTCCTTAGCACTACCGCGCACACTGTATCTCTAAGGACAAGCAAATGTAGGTCATAATATTAACGAGCTTGGATGCGCTCAAATAATTTCCAAGTGAACCAAATAGTTCCATTAACGGGGTTCAATTATCAAGACACACAAGAAATAACCCTACTACTATGCACTAACACTGCATAAAAACCAACACGTGAAGCATCACAATATACTGTGCAAGACCCGAACCCATGGGCACCACTAACATAGGGGCAACTATAGATGGAAATACTCCACAAAGCAATGATAGTTGTCAGCCCTCAATGCCGGGACAACATCCCATACCACACGTGCAACATCACCAAAAATCACAGATCTCAACTGATGTCGTGTACTCAACATCGCGTAAGAACAAGTAGGAGGGAACTTAAGATATAGGTTTCAAGCCGAGATAAAGTCACACGATAAGGAATCAAGAAAGGAAAATTTCTAACATCCTGTAGCCTCCGGAAGATAGTTACAGACGTCTTCGTACATATCCACAAGACTCAACTAGACCTGCTCGTAACTCCTGAGACCTATATGAACCTAGAGTTCTGATACAATCTTGTCACAACCCATAATCCTACCACAAACCATGATGGTGCCTAGCCGTATTTACTAAGCATGCCAACCCACAATCAACAGAAAAAGTTCAGTTTTCTTTAATTAACAAAGTTATATCATGATAAAAGTAGGAATAATCTCAAAGCAGTAATATATTTGATACAAGTATAACATAGTCTAAACGCGACCCAAATAGTACAAGCCCCCACGAACTAGGTAAGAAGTACACGAGCAACTACTGTATAACTACAAGTCTGAATACATAATCATAGCTGTCTGTATGAAAGAATAATGGACAAGAGATAAATAAGACGGGGAATCCATGTGTTGCTGATTGAAATAATATAGCAGCTCACAATGAAATCTCCTACAACACTACTCCTACTCATTTCAAAGGGTATCGCAATACCGGTCTCATAATCTACACAAAAATGTGGAGAATCGTAGTATGAGTACACAACAATAGGCACCAAGTAAGTATCAAGTCTAACCTCAAAGAAGTAGTGGCGAGGCTAGATGCATTAGAATACTTACAATACAAAAATAATAGCTAGACTGGAGCTGGAACAGTAAATATCATTGTGGTCAACAAGTTTCACGATATAAACAGTCAAAAAACATAACGTATGCATTACCATTTCAACAATTAAACATAACGCTGCTCAAATATGGCAAGGAAAGCTGGCATGCTTCAATTAACGGAGTTCAGGCTCCCAACTAGCATATATATGGCATGCAATAGTTAGCATTTAAATGAATGTTTCTAAATGAATCAAGAATATGAATGCATGCTCAAAACTGGTATGAGATCCATATAACCCGATAAAAGGTCCATGTATCCCGATAAAAAATCAGTGTATCACAATAACCAAGTAAAAATACATGGATTGACCCGGTACAAAACCAGTGCACCGACCATGCTCACAGGGCCTAAAGTAACATGGGTTAACACCTGACTCCGGAGGGATGGTACCAAATCCAAGCGCAAATAGGGGCATAATAGAAATCCCTCATAAGTCAATATCCGATCATCTTGTCCAATGTGCCGTAACTGTATCTCATCTTCACACTTACCTTTCGTCCCAAAATCCCTAGACAAATCACGTATCCATTATTAATAATGTATGCATAAGCTCAAGAATTTCAGATATAAGGGGCACAAGGACTTAATAAAAATCATACAAATATATGCTCATGAAATCGCTGTGTGACTACAATCAACTTAAGCAATTCAACTTATCAAAAATAAGTTCCCATGCCTTCACAATTAATCATAAATCTAGGCATAATTTCTAAAATGAATAAGAGAGTAACATTTTCACATAACTCGAATAAATCCTGAATCAAATGAGCACATAGTCAAAATAAGTCATACGATATTCCAATTCTACCCAGATCATGATATGAACTCAGTAAGTGTGTATACGCTCACCACCACGTATATACACCATCCCCTATACCTTAAACACATAGAAAATCCTGGGGGTTTCCCTCTTAAAAATGTTAGCTAGGAGAGTTACATCTTCCCCGCTAGCTTTAATTACAAATTGTGGCAAAACCTCACTTTAACACTCAAATCATGCAAACCCAAGCCAAATAAAATCCAAGGAAGTCAAACAATGGCATCAGAAGCAATCCCAACCCATAAAGCTTCGATCTTTCAAGAATTCCAAAAAATTCAAATCGAGACCGCGTGCACGGAATCTGAACTCCCGATTCCAATCCCCAAAATAACAATTCGACCCCGGTAGCTACAAAGTCAACTCCAAGTCAAACTTATGAACTTTTATTTTCTTTAAATTCCAACTTTCGACAGATAGAGCTAATTTCTTCTAGGAAAACCCAAATTTAAGTACAAACATACGCCCAAGTCCAAAATCAACAAATGAACCTATTAAAACATTCAAATCACAACTCCATGGTCATTTAGTTAAAAGTCAAACATTTGTCAACTCTTCTATCAAATCAATCTCGAACCCTGAGAACCATAAAATCAACTGTATATGCATGTCACAATACATCACATGAAGATGTTTAAAGTCTCAAGCTACCAAACTACGTATTAAATCTCAAAAATGACTGGTCGGGTCGTTACACATAAGTTTCAAGCCTAAATCCGAGGTGGTATCAACGAGGCTAAGTTAAGATGCCTACATATAAAATGTACAGTTAAGTAATGATAAATAACGAGTTGACAAATAAGACAACAAGATAGCAACATGTGTGAGAGTTAACAAGTATATAATAGAAGAGATATAGAACGAGAAAATAAAGTAAGGCGCTACTAAGTAAACCACAACTTACATTCCTACAACAACTCCGAACATACCTTTCAAAGAAAATTATGAAGCAACATAGCCAAGTTCTCAATTAGTATAGTAAAACAAGAACACCCAATACCAAATCAACACGACATCACCCTTCATGATTTTACTCTCATCCTCACAACATAATATAATAGCTAGCATGGAAATACCCTTCGGTGCATATCCTCACTTTCTCTCGAGCACGGTAACACCCTTTGTTGAATGATATTGATATATGATGAAAGAATGAACACACCCGTCGTGCACAATCACTCCCTCACTGGCACGGAAACACCCTTCGTGCAATTCAATCTTCCTCACCAAAAATCACACAACAATACTAACCAAGGTCGGAAGCATAAACAACATCAAATATAGTAGTTGAACATAATTCATTAGTCTTAATGCCCAATTTCTCAATAAGCTCAACATAGATAATAACATGGATAAGAGAAATCAAAGAGTTTGACAATCTATCTAGAGCATGAAAGACATAATACATAAAGTAACACGATACAAAAAAATCTATCTTTTCTTGCATGCTTATCCCATGGCCAACACATATGCACTCGTCTCTTTGCATATACACGGCCCCCAACACATAGATCACCTAGCAATTACACCCTAATTCTCTCAAATACAGGTTTTTTTTTTTTGGTAAATTTGATTTTATTATCTAAATATCAAGCTTTACATACTAGGAGGGGGACATAAACCTTACCTCCCCAAAAAAGTACATGTTCTTTGCCCTAAAGATACCTAAATGGTGATAGGAATTTGCAATTTTTTTCCTTTGTTGGCTAAAAGATTCTAATTTTGTCCAACCTAGGTTGATGAAATGGCTATCTATATTGGTATAATGATAGATAGTCATATATACAAAATTAAAGTGAAATATGTCTAGGTCGACCTTGCTAATTACATGTATTCCTAATCCTAATGTTGGAATTATCTTCCTTGATTTGTCCCATGACCTTTTGTCAAAATGTAGATATTGATTGCTGAGTGAGATGTGTGTCTGCTGATTCCTTTTGATTTCTCTTCCTTTTGGTTGCTCTGTGAAACTGTTCCAGTTTTCTTGGCAGTGGATAGGTGTATGAGGTGTCCATGTCTGTTTGAGAAGATCCTGCCTCTTGTGAATGTTGCTGTGATTTCTGTGATCATTGCTGATGACTGCTGCCTCTCTGTTTTTCCTTGTGCTTGTATTCTGGGAATTCTGCAGTTGCTTGTATCTTCTGTTGCCTATGAGAAACTAATGCATCAAATCTTGCTGAGCTGCTTTTTGGAATTCCTGCTTGTGTTTATGTCCCTCCTACTGCTGATTTGTTGCTTGCTGCTTTGCTGAACATTTTTCCTGTTTGTGTTGAGTTCCTCCTTGCTGCTGAGTTGTTTCTTGCTGCCTATTTTGTTCCTGTTGGTTCTGGAGCTTATACATATGCTGAACTGTTGCTTGATGTTTGTGCTGATGGTGATGCTGCTGATGATTTTCTGACGTTGTAGTGTTTGTATTCATGAATGCTGGCTTGTTTCTTGCTAATTGGTAAGATGATTGTTGTTGCTTGCTCTGTTTCTGCCTGTGTTATCTGTGACTATTTTGTGTGTTTTGTGTTGGATTCTAGGTATGATGTACTGTGTGTTTCTGTTGTCTTCTCTGTGAGTTCTTTTGTTTGTATAGGGGTAAGGTGATTGATGCAATTGCATTAGAATGAGCACCTGTGGTGCTAATACCACACAATGCAATTGCGCCAATAACCTTAGCCTGTGACAATAGTTGTTTGTGCTGTTGAGGGGTCTTTGCTTCTGGTGTGCTTATGCTCTTTTTGGATGTTTCTGTTGTTCTTTTTATTGCTGGTGCTGAGTTTCTTTCTTGCTGTATGCTTGGTAAGGTTTTCTCTTTCTTTCATGTTTTATGTTACATTCAAACCATAGCTGTGTGATCTTGTTTCCTGCTTGTCGATTGGTGTTTCATTTGCTGTGTTTCTGCATTTTTGAATGTCTTTTTGTTGCCATGCTCCTGGAATTGCCTGTTCTTGTTGGCTTTACTGCTTCTCTTAGCCATTTGGTCATCCTTGTAGTGCTCTAACTTTGCAGTGCCTTGGTAGAATTGTGCCTTCTGGTTTGCCTCTGCTGCCTTCTGGTTCTCAGTAGTCAGTTGACTACTATGTGTGCTATATGTTAAGGCCGCTGCTCTTTGTCTCATGTTTCTCCTTTTGCTTTGCAGTTCAGTGATGTTTCTATTGTTTCCTCTGCTCTGTACAGTCTGTTGCTGCTGTTTCAGTGTACTTGTTTTTCTTCTTGTGTTTGCTGCTTGGTCTTCCACTGCCTTGTTGTATATTTTTCTACATTCCCGATGTCTTTGATTTCTGCTGCTATTTTGCTTCTTCTCCTTATGTCTGATTTCTGCTGGTACTTCTATTGATTGCTGCCAATGGTGTTGTGAGCATTCTGCTGAGTCCACTGCTGGTCGCTTGGTGTTCCAGCTTTTCCTTTGGTATTTTGAATTGTCCAGAATGTTTCTAGTGGTGTTGATCTGGTGATGTCTATGTTGCTTCCTTTGATGCTTATTCTGTTCCTGGTGTGCTGTGGCTGATTTTTCCTTTTGAGGTTATTGTTGAGATTGAGCTGCTGTTCTCCACAGGCCCTGCACATGAAGCAACGTAGTTAGTAAGTGCAAATACAACATATTATTGGGAAGTGTTTCTTTCTTAAGCACTCCTATGATCACTTTGTCACTTTCACTCTTAGGTAAGGGCATTTCAGTTTGTCTGTGTTTATGATTTTCCTTCCAGTTGAGTCAAGTTGGTCGAAGTGATGACACTGAATTCTACCAGAGTTAAGTGCATAGTTGGCAAGATGATCAGCGAGCTGGTTTCCCTCCCTATAGGTATGTGAGACTATCCGCTCAAGGGAGCCTTTGAGTCGAAGGATGTCCTCAATATGCTCTGCGATGCACCAAGGTGGCTCAAGTGTGCCATTGATGATATTGTTTTGTAGCATTGAGTCAGTCTGTAGCCAGATATTATTGAGTTTTTGTGTGCTATAGTATCTTAGTGCTTCAAGTATTGCTTTTGCTTCTGCTTCTGTGTTTGTTCCTTGTAGACATTCTGTTCCAAGTGCATAGATGAGGTCTCCTGTTTCATTTCTCACATAGAATGCAATTGAACTTCTTCCTGGGTTTCCTCTTGAGGCTCCATCAGTATTGATCTTTAACCATCCTGGCTGTGGCGGGTCCCAAGTGATCTTTTTGTAGCTTATCTTTGGGGTGTAGTTCTTCAACATATGTATGAGCTCTTGCCATTTGTGGGGTACTTTAAGTCCTGGCTTCCTTGTGTGTACCAAATTTTGCAATGTTGTGGAGATTTGGTAGATAACTCTGCCTGTTGTGACTGGTTCTCCATTCTTATAGCTATTTCTCCTTTTCCACAATTCCCATATAATGCAGGCTGGGAGTGCCCGCATAATTGGTTTCATTCTGCTGACTGTTTGTGCAGTCTAGCATTTTATTATAGCCTGGTGGAAGTTTAGCTCTTCAATTGAAATACCTGCTATTTGCATGAAATGTTTCCAGACTCTGTTGGCTGTGCTTGATGTGTAGAAGAGGTGAGTGATGCTCTCTTCTTTTGGATCAGTGCAACACCAGCATTTTGAAGGCAGTTGATATCCCCAATCTTTAATATCATCCAGTGGTAGTTTAGCTCTCCAAACTCTCCACATGAAGAAAGCAATTTTGAAAGGGAGTCCCTTTACCCATATCTTTTCGTATGCCAATTTGGGGTCTTACCTTTTCCTCAGGTATTCCCATGCTGACTTGACTGTGAACTGACCTTGACTCTGAAGCATCCAGTATGGGGTGTCCATTATGTGATATGTTCTTGGAGGCTTAACTGTGGTGATGATGTGTTCCACCAGGTCTTGCGATAATTGAGCTGAGAGTTGGTGAATGTTCTAGTTGCCATTCGGCAGGGTGTCATTCACATTCTGTATTGTTTCATCTATAGGAAGGTTTGGTGGAGTTAGGAAGTATAGAGCTCCAAGCATAGTCCAGTTGTCATACCAAAAGAGTGAGGATCCCATCTTCAGTTGCCAAGCTATTTGATGTTCTATAGTCTCTCTGCATTCAAGCATCTTTTTCCAAATCTGTGATCCTTTTCTCCATCGCACAGTTACTGCATTCTGTGTTTTGCAATATTTCCGTGTCGTGTATGCACTCCATAGACTAGGTTTGGTTCTGAAGTTCCACCATAGTTTGCAGAAAAGGGCCTTTGACATGTCATGTAGGGATCTGAATCCTGCACCACCTTCTTCCTGTGGTAGGCATACGTTGTCTCATGATGCCCAGTGTCTGCTGGTACCTCCTACTGTGCTGCTCCAGAAAAATTGGGCAAACAGTTTGTGGATATTATTGATTACTTGCTTGGGAGGGTTCATTGCAGATAGCAGGTATATTGGCATGCTTTGCAGGACATGCTTGATCAGTATGGTTCTTCCTCCTATGGATAGTAGCTTCCCCTTCCAGGAGTGCAATCTATCTTGAACCTTGCTCACAATGCCTTGGTAGTAAATGATTTTCTTTCTTGAGTAATAGATGGGGCAGCCTAGGTATGTGAATGGGAAGTGTTGCCTTTCAATTCCTGTGATTCTTTCGGTTTTTCTTACTACCTCCTATGTTGCTGAGTGATGCAGGTAGATAGCTGACTTGCTCTTATTTATTAGCTGCCCTGAAGCTGCTTCATATGTCTTCAATGTTTCCATTATCATGTATAGTGAATTGGCATCAGTTGAAGCAAATATGATCATGTCGTCTGCATATGCTAGGTGGTTAATTCTTGGACTTCTCCTTGGCATTCCAAAACCTTTGAAGCAGTTGTTTAGATGCAGTGCGTTTAATCCTTTTGAGAGTGCTTCTGCGGCTATGATGAATAGAGTGGGGGATAGTGGGTCTCCTTGTTTGACCCCTCTTGTTTATTTGAAGAATCCTCTTGGTTGGCCATTTATAAGAATTGAGTACCAGTTGTTGCCTAGTATGTCCATGACCATGCCTATGAAAGTTTCATCAAATCCCATTTTCCTAAGAACATTTGCAATGTATAGCCAGGATATTCTGTCAAATGCCTTTGTCATGTCTTGCTTTGGTCATGACATGTTATTCTTTGGTCACATAATGTATAACCACATTTGGTCATGCCTTTATTCTTTTCCCTATCTCAGTAATGATCTCCTGTGCCAGAATAACATTTTCAACTATTGTTTTGCCTTTTACGAAGCCAGCTTGCTCCTGCGAGATTAAAGAAGGGAGGATGTGTAGTAGCCTTTCATGAATGATTCTTGAGAAGACCTTGTTTATGTAATTGCTCAGGCTGATTAGCCTTAGGTCTGAGAAGGTTTCAATTTCCTTCTTCTTTGGGATAAGTACAAGGTTTGTGTGTGTTATGCTTTTCGGGAGGGATCTGCCTGAGAAGAAGGCTGTGACCATGTTTTGGATGTCCTCTCCTATTATTTCCCAGCATGACTGATAACATGCACCTGTGAAGCCATCGGGGCCTCCTGCACTGTCTTTGTTTAGACTAAAGACTGCTTTTTTGATTTCTTCTTTTGTTGGAATTCTGTTTAGCTCCTCATTCTGTTGTGGACTTATTGACTGCTGAATGTTTCCAAGAATTCTGAAATCTGTGGGGGTGCTTTGCTCAGTGAATTGATCTTTGTAGAAGGAGATGGCTGCTTCTGCTAGCTGCTCATGTTCCTCTAGCCAACTGCCCGAATTATCTTTTATTCTTTTGAGTTGAAGCTCTTTCCTTCTTCCATTGACTTGCGTGTGGAAGAATTTAGTATTCCTGTCTCCGTCCTTGAACCAGGACATCCCTGCTTTTTGTTTCCAAAAGTGTTCCTCCACTGCTAGATGTCTCACCAATTCTGCTTGCACTTTTTGCAGTCTCTCTATGTTTTGAGCAGTAGGTCTCTCTTCAAATTGTTTTTCATGTACCAACACCACTTCCTCCATGCTTGCTATTATCTGGAAAATGTCTCCAAAAGTTGCCTTACTCCAAAGTGTTAAGGCTTTCTTTAGCTTTTTTAGTTTATGGTTGAAGATGGTGAAAGGGTCGCCCTGAAAGTCTGCTTGCCAGTTCTCTTGCACCACTGCCTGAAAGGATTCTTGGCTTGTCCAGAAGTTGAGGATTTTGAAAGGCTTTTTGATTCTTGTTGGTTCCCGATCAAGATGAATCAATAGAGGACTCTGATCAGATCCAATTTTGGAAAGATGAGTGACCTCAATTGTTGGAAAAGCTTGCTGTAACAGTTGGTTGGCTAAGCATCTGTCTAACCTTTTGAATATGCATTCCTCATCTGCCCTCCCATTCCACCAAGTATAAATGCTTCCTTTGAAACCCAAATCTGTTAAGCAGCTGACGTTTATACAATGATTGAAGTCATCTATCTCATTAAAGGGGACTAGGAGCCCTCCATACTTCTCTTCTTGATCGCAAATGACATTGAAGTCTCCTCCAACGAACCATGGGCTAGTGATTGCTCGAGACAGATCATATATTGAATCCCAAAGTTCCACTCTTTCTTCTGGTGTGCATTTTGTGTAGACGAGAGTGAGGATTAGTTCTTCCTTTGTCACTGTGTGTATCAGCTGCAGTGTGAGTTGCTGGATGGTGTCTGCTAGCACTGTGGCATTGTAGTCATTGTTCACAAAAGCCCAGATTTTGTTTGACACATTCACAAGTGCTTGTATCATGCCAATTCGTCTCCTGTAGTGTTCTAGCTTCCTGAATTGTTGTTTTGGTTCCATTATGCCGATGAATTCAAAATGATACTTGTTGTCGAGTGTGATCAGTCTTTCAAAAGCTTGCATTGTCCTGACTGATCTTATGTTCCAGATTATTGCCTTCATTGTGTTTTGCTCAATTGTGCAGATGTCCTTTTAAGGATCATTAATTTTGAGGCAGAATCCCTATTTTCCTTTGATTGCTTTCTTGATGAATTTCCTTTTCCAGTGAACTTGCTTATTTGGACTGGTGATAAGTCCCATTTCCTTGCTACATTTATGAGGTTCTATGTGTGTCTTCATTATCCAAGTCCTTACCATCAGTAGTTGCTACTATGTTCATAATTATAGCTGAAGATGATAGGTCTCTAGGTTTGAAGATAGCCTGTACCTGTGCTCTTAGAGATCCTGTTTTTATGGAAATGTTCTGGCCTGTGATTGAGATCTGTTTATCCCTCTGATGTTGTTGTTCTTCTTTTTCATCAATCTCTTCTTCCTCACTTTGTATTCCTTCCGGCAGTTCCCCTTCTTCTGAGCCTTCTTCCTGTTTATCAGCCCATAATTTCCCTGTGATTTGTTTCAGCTGTCTTTCAACTCCTATTTCTGTCTGCTTCTTACCTTCTAGCTTATCTCTGCTCTGCATCCCCTGTTCTTGCTGATTGGTAATGCTGCTCGATTCTATTGAGGCTAGTTTTTGTGTGCTGCTGAGTGGCTGTGAGGTTGTGCAGAGTTGCTGTGTGTTGCCTTCATTTGCAGGATTGCTATAGAAGCTCCTCTGGACCCACTGGGAAGTGAGTTTCTTTGTCCTTATCTCTGTGTTGCTGATGAATTCCTGTGTTTCTTTGGTCGTTGCTCTTTCAGCTGTTGTTCTAGGTGCAATGTCTTTTTTACTGCTACTTGTTTTCTTTTTACTAGTGCTGGTTTCTGTTGGTGCTATTGGTGTTTGTGTTGTTGCTGTGGTAGTTTTAATGCTTGTTTGTGATGTTGTGCTCTCTGTCTGTGTCTTTGCATTCTCTGATGTTTCTGAGTGTCCTTCTTCTTTGCTGCTGTTATTTACAAGTTGATTTTTCCCCTTTGTTATTACTGTGAGTGCTTGCTCTGTTGTTGCCATTGGGATTGATTGATTTCCTGCTTTTTTGGTATTCAGATTTATGCTTGCCATTTGTTCCATTGCTGAGTTTCCTTTTTCTTGCTTTTCTGTGCTAAGAGGGGCTGTGTGGATTGCTGTTGTATTGACTGCTTCTTAATTTATGTCTTCTGATTCTAAAACCTCCTCCATGTGATTATTTGCCTCGTTATCATTGTCTTGAGCAAGAGCCTCAAAATTATTGGTAACCAGTAACTGCTGAGACTTCCTTTCCAGAGTGTGATTCTGCTTTCCAGCATTGGTGCGAGTGTCCTTATTATTTTGTCTATTATCTTTTACTTATTTCCATTGAGGGCCAATATTACCAACTACCTTGCGGCTTGATAGAATCATCATTGGATATTTTTTTTCTGCTAATTATTTACCTTTTGATTTCCTGAGATCAGCCTGCCTTTGTTCTTCAGCGTTGTTTGCAACTAAGATTTCCGGATGAGCCTTCCAACATTCTGCCATTTCATGCCCTTGAATTCTACATTGTTTGCAGTATTTTGGAAGGTAGTCGTACTGTATTTTGACCCATTCAGTTCTGATTTTCCCCATAGATTCATTTTCAATGTCTAACCTAATTTTTTGGGGCAATTCTGCTAGCAAATCCACCAAGACCTTAACTCTTGCACAGCTCGGTCTTGTCTTATTCATTGTGGCTGCATCTAAGTGCAATGGTTTACCAATCGCCAAGGCAAGGGAAAGAGGCACTCTTTTACATAGAAGGTGGGAAGGAGATGAGGGAAGGAGATCCAAGCCATAGCCATTGACGTCTCTTCTCCGGACTTAAACTTTGTGTCATATATGAACTGTCGCATCTGATATTCAAGACCATTTTTAGCTTTGAGGTAGTAAGTGCTTTTGGAAGTGATTTTTATGAAATCTTCCCACAGTGTTAGTCTGATGAGCATATGTTTTTCTCTGAAAAAACCAATGTAGCACTTGCCTCTAATTCCACACTGTATTGGTATGATTTTTCTAAGCTCTTGCAGGTCCGGCCACCCATACGAGAACTTACCCAGTACAGCAAATTGCAGGCCTTCAATGATACTCATTCAAGAAACCTCCGCTTCCGTGTATTTGATAATCGGTTGTCCATGCATGTATGTTGCCTTCTTGATCAGAATCGGCTCTATTTTCTTGCTAGGGTTTGTTTCTGCGCTGTTGTTTAGGGTTGTCGGCTTGAGGATTTGTGGGTAATTGAGTGTTTTGGGAGTGGGTGAGTTGTTATTTGGTGTTTGATGTGTGTTTTGTGGTGGCCGGCCAGCCTGAGAGTTGCCGGTCGGCGTCGCCATTAAAGGCGTTTGAAGTTCTATCTGTGGCTGCGTGTTTCTCTCTCTATCGCCTTATATCGCCAGACATTAGAGTTTGGCTGCTGTAGCTTTCCTTTGTCTCAAATACAGGTTAACCAAGACACTTACCACAATTCAGCACAAGATCAACAATCCAACATGGCCTTTTATTTAGAACAAGCCTCCAAACCACCCGAATCTAGTAAAATATTACTTAAATAAGTCAAAACAAGCTTCAGAAAGTGCCTAGTATAAAAAAGGTTCGATCTTTAACATATTTGGAAAAGTCAACAAAAAGTCAACTCGTGCCCAAGTGGCCGAAGCTAAGACCAAATCCCAATTATCCATTCACCCAAGAGTTTAAATATGTGATTTATATCGAGATCCAACCTCAATTCGAGGTCTAAATCTCAAAATTACAAAATCCAAAATTTCTACCCCTAACCCTTATTACTATTCTATGAAGTCCTAGATTTTATAGAAAGAATCCATGAAAATTTAATGGAAATTGAACAAAAACAAGTAACAGTTACTAGCCTATGAAGTTGGGAAGAAATTTCTCACTAAAATCGCCTCTATGTGGAGTCGAGGTCTCAAAGATGGAAATAAATAAGATATATCCTGAAATCCCAACCTTTTACCCAGCTGCATGTATCACAATTGCAAACTCTTATTTGCAATTGTGTTGTTCGCAAAGGAGAACAACTAGTCACAAATGCGTATAGCACCCGAGCCCCTCTAATGTCGCAAATGCGATAAATCCTTCGCATTTTTGAATGACCAGTCCCTTGCAAAAGCGAATAAATCTTTGCAAAAGCAAAGCTACCCCTCTACTCTATAGTGTCACAAATGCGACAAGAGTCTCGCAATTACGAAGTTTGATCACCTCGTAAAAGTGACCAAAGGTTCGCAAAGAAGTTGCCAGCCCCTACCCAGCATAAAAAATATGAGCTATCATTCGCAAATGCGAGCTCGCATTTGCAAACAGACTCTAGCAAATGCGATTCTACAGCACCGGCAAATCCAAATCCTAGCAAATCAATCCGTAACTTATCCAAAATTCACCCGAGCCCCTCGGGCTCCAATCCGAACATTCACGAAAGTATAATAATATCGCACAAACTTGCTCATAATTTCAAATCATCAAAATAACATCTAAAATAAAGAATCAAAGACCGAAATCCAAAGAACTTCAAAATTCAACCATCAAATCTTCAACTTTTCACATTAAGCGCCGAAACGGGGAACATGCGTACAAGTCCAATATCATCATAAGAACGTACCAAAATTGTAAAAATACCGACCTGAAGTCGTTTACCAATTATATTGACTGTGGTCAACTCTAGCAATTTTCAAGTTCAAAAATCAAGTTTTCTTTAATAGTTCACATTTAGACTTTATGGAAATTAATACGGACCACGTATGCAAATCATAAACCATTAATTAGTGCGATGAAAGGTCTGAAATCATAAAAAATGGAGCCAGTACTCAAAACGATCGATATGGTCGTTGCATTCTACATCTCTAAAAGAAACTTCCGTCCTCGAACATACATTGAAATGTACCTAGACTAGTAAAAATATGTGGATATCAACTCCTTATATCGGACTAGACTTCCAAGTGGCCTCCTCAGTCAGCTGACCTTTCCAACACACTTTAATTGAAGGAATATCCTTAGATCTCAACTTTAGAACATGCCGATCTAGAAAAGCCATTGACTATTCCTCATAAGTCAAATCCTCGTCAAGCTGCACCATGTTGAAGTCCAAAACACGTGACCTATCTTCATGGTACTTCTGAAGCATGGAAACACAAAATACCGGATGTACCCCTGCTAGGCTAGGAGGCAATACAAGCCCATAAGCAATCTCCCAAACTCTCTCCAAGATCTCAAATGGGCCAATAAACCTCAGACTCAACTTTCCCTTCGTCCATAACCGCATCATGCCCTTCATAGGTGAAACTTGGAGAAGAACCTTCTCACCCTCCATGTAAGCCACATCAAGAACCTTCCTATTAGTATAATGCTTTTGCCTAGAATGTGTTGTACAAAGTTACTCCTGAATCAGTTTCACCTTCTCCAAAGTATTACGAACTAAATTTGTGCCCAACATTCTAGCCTCACTAGGCTCAAACTAGCCAACCAGAGAACGTCATCGCCTCCCATATAAGGTCTAATATGGAGCCATCGGGATACTCGACTGATAGTTGTTATAGGAAAACGTCACTAGAGGCAGAAGCTGGTCCCACTGACCTCCGAAATCAATACTGCATGCCCTCCACGTATCCTTCAAAATTTGAATGGTTTGCTCGGAATGCCCGTCCATCTTAGGTTGAAAGGCAGTACTCAACTCAACATGTGTGCCCAATGTCCAAAAGTGTGAGTGAACTGCGTTCCATGGTGTGAAATGATAGAAATGGACAGACCATGCAGGCGAATGATCTCCCTGATATATATCTGAGCTAACCACTCTAAAGAGTGGGAAGTCATCACCGGGATGAAATGCGTAGACTATGTCAACCGGTCCACGATGATCCAAACAACATCATACTTCGTCAAAGTCCGTGGTTGTCACGAGTCAAACTCCCACCAGAGACGTGACGACACCTAACAATAATAGCTATAATTACAATAATGGGACAAAATAAATCACAGCAGGGGGATAATCATAAAAATATCTGAAACAACAACAATAACATAGCTACAACCATCCCATCGATGTCAAGGAGTACATGAGCACTACAAAATTTCAAAATACAGAGTCAATACTTAATACAAAACTGTCAAAATAGTAGAAGAGCGATCAAAAAGATAAATAAAAGAGAACTTCAAGGTCTGCAAACGACAAAGTAACTACCTTGTAGTCTCCACAAGAGGGAACCAGTGCAATAACCACGTTCGAAAGTACCTGGATCTGCACATAAAGTGCTAAGTGTAATATGAGTACTGTTACGCGGCGCCTTCCTAATGATCTTTGGAAGGGCAACGTAAGGCTAGGCAATCGATGTCAGTACGATTGCCGTCCGCCAACTGAGGTTCCCTCCGCACGCTAGACTAGATTGTCAGTGCCGTGCGGGAAAACCAATATTCGTAGGCAACCAGAGATTTGAGAGCAACGGAAGCTTTTGATGAATTTTGATGATTGTATTGAAAATGCTGAAAGCTATTACAAAGCTAATGCGGTGTCGAGGGGGCGAGATACCAGTACAGAGAATTGAATGCTTGCTGAAAATGTTTGAATGCTGATACCCCCCTAATAATGCTTAAAATAAATAAACCAAAATTACAAGAGTAGACCTAAATGAGCTCGAGGAGCACAATGAATATAAAACAAGTAAACCTATTCTATATTTACAATGAGGAGGACTTAGTCTTCTATGATGTAGAATTACTAAGTCCAATGGCAGCAACTTTGTCTTGAGGATTAGGGTCTGCGCGCGTATTGCTGTCTGCGCGCGCGGCACTATTGATGATGGCCCGCGGCGGGGCGCTGGCACTTGTGCTGGGATCATGATGGATGCGCGCGGCCTTGGCTGTGCGCGCGGCATCGCTTGTCTGTGCGGCATTGTCTGCGCGCGCAGCATTGTTGACACTCGCAAGCCGCTGGGCGCCGGCAAGGAGTGTAGGTAGGGCGACAGAGGCACTTGCGCACTTGTCACTTGGCGCGGCCAAGACCACGGGGCCGACCGTGGTGCTAGGCTTTGAGAGGCTTGCTAGGACGCCACGGGGCGCGTCCAAGGGGTCATGGGGCGAGGCTGGAAAGCCGCCCATGACATTCTCCCCCACCTGAGTTGGCGCCGTCCCCGGAGCCTTATTTGCCTGAGGCTGATGATGATGTTGGGAGCGTCTGTTGGCTGGGAGGTCTGTTCCCCTCTGTTTTGTAGAGTGCTGGTGAGGGTCTGCCTGACGCTCCATGTATTTGCAGAATGATTTGAGTCGGCTGACATGGAACACTGGGTGGATTTTCCACCAGGATGGAATGTTGACCTGGTAAGTAGCTTTCCCAAGGCGTTTTTCAATGGACATGGGTTCGATATATGGCCGCAATAAACGAGGGTCTTTGGCCTTGCCTNAAGAAAGCTGTAAAATCATACTGAAATAAAATAAAGTAAATCCATTCTATATTTACAGAGAAAAGGACTTAGTTTTCTACAAGGTAGAAACTAGTCCGTCAGCAGCAACTTGTGTCATTCGGCTCAGGGTCCGCGCGCGGCGCTATTGGCATCTGCCTATGGCTGGCATTGGCGCTGGCTGTCAGTGGGGCGACAGAGGCGCTTGCGCGCATGTCACTTGGAGCGGCCAAGACCACGGGGCCGACCGTGGCGCTAGGCGTTGAGAGGCTTGCCGGGACGCCACGGGACGCGTCCAAGGGGTCATGGGGCATGGCTGGAAAGCCGCCCATGACATTCTCCCCCACCTGAGTTGGCGCCGTCCCCGGAGCCTTGTTTGCCTGAAGATGATGATGATGTTGGGAGCGTCTGTTGGCTGGGAGGTCTGTTCCCCTCTGTTTTGTGGAGTGCTGATGAGGGTCTGCCTGACGCTCCATGTATTTGCGGAATGATTTGAGGCGACTGACATGGAACAATGGATGGATTTTCCACCAGGATGGAATGTTGACCTGGTAGGTAGCTTTCCCAAGGCGTTTTTCAATGGACATGGGTCCGATATATGGCCGCACTAGACGTGGGTCTTTGGCCTTGCCTGTGAATAAGCGCCGCTTTGAGACTTTTACCATAACTTTGTCTCCTGGCTGATATTGAGCAAAGCACAGTTCTGTTTGGCATGCCTCTTGGCCCTGTTTTGGGCTTTGACGAGATAGCTCCGCACTATCTGCATGCTTGCTCCCATTCCTTCGAAAAGTTGGCAGCTTTATGCACTGTTGGCATGTTTGATGCATCCATCATTTGAGGGATTAGCGATTGTTGTCCGGTAACAATTTCAAAAGCGCTTTTGTTTGAAATGGCGCACTTATGTGAATTGAAACACAGTTGAGCAGCATCCAAGAGCTTCACCCAATGTCGTTGCGACCCGGTTGCAAAGTGGCGGAGGTATTCCTCCAGCATGGCATTGAACCGTTCTGTTGGGTCATCTGCCTGATGATGCATGTTTGAGTTGTGGCTGACTGTGGACCCAAGACACCCAAAGAGTTAGGTCCAAAATTTGCTAGTGAAGCGTGAGTCGCAGTCACTAATGATATGCTTGGGCATACCCCAATATTTGACAATGTGGGCAAAGAAGAGTCGAGCTGTATCCTCTGCCGATATGTTTTGTTGAGCTGGTATGAATGTTGCATATTTGGAAAATCGGTCTACGACAACCAGGATGGTTGCAAGCTCTCCGACCTTTGGCAATCCAGTGATGAAGTTGAGGGAAATGCTTTCCCATGGTTTCTGCGGGGCAGGTAGCGCTTTCAAGAGTCCCGCTTTTGCTGGGTGATCCGACTTGCCCTTAGGACATGGTTGGCAAGTCTTCACGCGATGAGGGGCGTCATTAATTGTTTGGCGCCGATGATTTGATTTCTGATTCTTGAGGATAGGGGTAGCCTGAACTTTGGGTTCATGTCTTTTGCCTCCCTTCCTCGACTGCATGGCTGAGATGTTTTCAGTAGCCATCTTTATGGGTTTGCATGGGATGACACGGGGTTTGGCCCCGTTTTCTCCCATCATCAGGAGCATATCAGCGAAGGGCACCGGTATGGTGTTGGTTTGTCTTAGGAATTCCAATCCCACTATCAATTCGAAGTCATCGATGATAGCTATGCGTAGGTTGAATCTTCCCTCGTATGGACCAAGCTTCATTGGTACCGCTTTGGCTTTTCCACTCGACGGCTGATGTGGTGAGTTGATAGCCTTGACACTGCCCTTACACTTTTTCAAGGCCACACCGAGGCGCTCTACCTGAGATGAGGCTAGGTAGTTGTGACTAGCACCCGTGTCTATCATGGCCCGGATGGGGCGACCGTTTACTTCCATGTCGACGAACATAAGGGTCCTCTCTTTTATGGTGGGAGGCCTCTCATCCGCCTTCTCTTTCCCTTTCCTGGTGATCGGGACTGTATGCTTCTTATGATTACCAGTGCTAGGTCCTGGTAAGGTGTCTGAGATGGAGCTAACAAGTGCACTGAAAGCACCTACTTGCTCCGCGTCGTTAGAGTTAGTGTCAGTGTCTGACCCATTTTCGACTGCTTGATGAGCGTTGATCTGTATGTTTGGGCATTCATTGTTCCAATGTGGCCCACCGCAATGACGACATTCTGAGGGAGGCTTTCTCCCTTGATTGTTGTTGACTGATGCAACGGTGTTGTTGCTTGATGAAGGAGTCTTAGACCTGGATGCACTTCGATCTCCCCCATTTCTGATAGGGCCACCATGATTTGGTTGGCTCCCGTTGTATCCTCCTCGGATAGGCAGCTGGGGCCTGTCTTTTAGAGATTCCAAATGATAGTCCCCAAGGCATTCAGCAGCTTGGATTGCCTTGGGCAGGGTATCTACCCTTTGTCGTTGCAGCTCTGCACGAGCATGAGGTTTCAAACCTTCTATGAATGTGAATAGTTTGTCTTGTCCCCCATGTCTCGTATGTTTAGCATGAGCGCGGAGAAATCCCGCACGTACTCCCGCACTGATTTGGTTTGCCGAAGTTCCCGCGGTTTCCTCCGTGCATTGTATTCCATATTCTCTGGAAAGAACTGTAGGCGTATGGCTGCCTTTAGTTCCGCCCATGTCTGTAGATGGTCCTCACCGGCCCTGATGGCTTCATATTTCACTCGCCACCAGAGTTTAGCATCGCCCTGGAGATACATGGCAGCAGTTGCTACCTGTTTTGCTTCGTCCAGGGGACCGACGGCATCGAAGTATTGCTCGATGTCGAATATGAAGTTCTCCACTTCCTTGGCATCCCGGGCACCGTTGTATGGCTTTGGTTCCGGAATTTTCAGCTTTTGTGGAGCGGGGGCGATGTTCATGGCAGTCCCAATGTGATTGTCGGCTCCTCTGAGCAAGCCTTGAAGAGCAGCATTGACAACATTGAGCTGGCCTGTCAAGTTGTCTATGGTTTGCTGCATGGCAGTGATTTTGTCTGCCTCCTGTTCCCGTTGGGCCAAATCCTGCGCACGCTCCTGTTGGAGGTCATCGAATTTTCCATGAAGGGCAGCTGCCTCAACAACTGCTGTTTGACGGTCATCCTCAGAGCCCCGACTGATGTTTGCAATGTCATTTTCGGCCTGCCGCATCCTGCGGTCCAGGTCGTCCAACCTTTGCTCTAGGCTGGCTTTTAAATCTGGCACGGTACCTACGATGGGCCGTAGTCCGTCAAGTGCTTGTTCGAGGATGGTGATCCGATCCCCTTGAGTCACCATGGTCAGAAATGGTGAAATGGCAACACGTTCCCTAGTCCGATGTTTGAACCTAGGCTCTGATACCAACTGTTATGCGGCGCCTTCCTGATGATCTTTCGAAGGGCAACGTAAGGCTAGGCAATCGATGTCAGTACGATTGCCGTCTGCCAACTGAGGTCCTCTCCGCACGCTAGACTAGATTGTCAGTGCCGTGCGGGAAAACCAATATTCGCAGGCAACAAGAGAATTGAGAGCAACGGAAGCTTTTGATGAATTTTGATGATTGTATTGAAAATGCTGAAAGCTATTACAAAGCTAATGCGGTGTCAAGGGGGCGAGATACCATTACAGAGAATTGAATGCTTGCTGAAAATGTTTGAATGCTGATACCCCCCTAATAATGCTTAAAATAAATAAACCAAAATTACAAGAGTAGACCTAAATGAGCTCGAGGAGCACAATGAATATAAAACAAGTAAACCTATTCTATATTTACAATGAGGAGGACTTAGTCTTCTATGATGTAGAATTACTAAGTCCAATGGCAGCAACTTTGTCTTGAGGATCAGGGTCTGCGCGCGTGTTGCTGTCTGCGCGCGCTGCACTATTGATGATGGCCCGCGGCGGGGCGCTGGCACTTGTGCTTGGATCATGATGGATGCGCGCGGCCTTGGCTGTGCGCGCGGCATCGCTTGTCTGTGCGGCATTGTCTGCGCGCGCAGCATTGTTGACACTCGCAAGCCGCTGGGCACCGGCTAGGAGTGTAGGTGGGGCGACAGAGGCACTTGCGCACTTGTCACTTGGCGCGGCCAAGACCACGGGGCCGACCATGGCGCTAGGCTTTGAGAGGCTTGCTAGGACGCCACGGGGCGCGTCCAAGGGGTCATGGGGCGAGGCTGGAAAGCCGCCCATGACAGTACAATCGACCGCATGTACTCAACAATTAACAAACCTAACCTCGGGTAGAAAGTATTGACGAGCTCAGAAGAAAGTCAGTATCCAACATCAATAATCAATAACAACACATGATATAATGATGACAATAAAGGTAAATAACTCAAAAGATATCATGTTCAGCTCGTTCACAACTACAAAAAATTAGACACACTTTCCAAGTATAATAATAAAAGCCCAATCTTCCACCAAAATCACAAAAACATGAGTTTATCAAGGAAACTATGATTTTCCAACCTTTCAATATTAGATAAGACATTTCACTTACAATCTAGCATGAAGAAAATACATCTCTAAGCCTACATGTCAAGTTAGTAACATCACAATGAATCCATCAAGTATACTCTCACTTAGCACACTCATGGTGCCTAACACAAGTGCCTCACCATTACTCACAACCACAAATTCCCCTCACCGGAGAACATATATGACCCTGTGCCTGCACTCACTATGAATACCAGACTCCGGAGGGACTGATCCTTGCCCAAGCACTAATGCGAACAATCAATATTACATAGCCCAATCATAAGGTCTGGTGCATGTGTCACCCCCTAATATGTACCATTTAGCCCAAAATGGGCCTAGCGTACACGTCAACTCAAAATCAGCACCAAATCCGCTCAGTCATCAACCACTTAATTCTCAACTAACCACATCTCACAATACTCCGTTCAATAGTATTACACATATGAGGCATCAACAATATGTGAGAAATCATAGTAAGAATGCACTTAGACATAGATATCGTTGGCGGATATAGTATCATGATTAAGAGTATTCCAATAAAGGCAAACGACTCAAAAACAATAAGAATAGCCCTATCATGTCTCACACAAGTAAGCAAATACCATAGACATGATTTCTAGCATGATCATGGCTCAAATAATCATGTAGAGAAAGAACAGATATAATGATGTATGATAGAAAAATAAGTCTAATAGTAGTCTAGTGTCTACTTGGACAATGAATACCACAATGTATGCACACACGCCCGTCACGTGTTCCACCCCAACACATCTCAAGTATCATAGTCCGTAGGGATAATTACCCTCAAACTAAGCTTAGATATGTTACTTACCTCAATGCGCGTGAATCAATACTCCAAAAAGGCCTTCCTATGTGAATCGACCTCTGAGCGACTCAAATCTAGTCAAAGCAATTAAATAATATCAATAGAAGCCATCAAAATAATCCCAAACCATTAAGCTAAGATCTTGATACAAATACACAAAGTCAACCCAAAAAGTCAACCCCGGGCTTGCACCTCAGAACTTGGCAAACCCCACATTGTTATAACCCTTATTTGTACGTGTTAGTTTACACATAAGACAGTCTACCTTGGTTCGAGAAGAGAATTACCTTTGAGACAATAAGAGTTTAGTCTTATTGGTCCTAAACGATGCAAAGGTGTATAAGGGCGGTTAACAAGTATTAGAGGATAAACGAGTTAAGGATGTTGTAACTCGCATTTTTGGGAAAATCGAGAGGTGTTTAACATTACCAAGATGTCATGTTTTAAGGTATTTGACTTCATAAGTCTTGAAGTCAAACGAGTTATGAAACAAAAGTCGACAAAAGTTGTCGCAACTTAGGTTCACAATTTTACTTAAACGATAGGTAAAATGTTTCTGTGATTTTCTCCCAATTTACAAAAAATTACGGGGTGATCTACCTACCAAATTAAAGGTCTATGAGTCTAGTTTCCAATTCTTCAAACCGTTTGTCGATACAATCTCGGAGTATTGAGATAATTGCATTTCCGTAGAACTGCGCAGGCTGGTAGGTGACAAGTAGGTGCATCACCTACTTGCCAAAATTAAGGGAAAAAATTTAAAAGCCCCAAGTCGGTTAAGAGAGGGCTTTTAAAAGCTTCTAAAGCCCGATAATTCACTATTATTTCACAGCTTCAAAACCTAAAAGAACCCCTGCAACCCCTCCCCAAAATAATCCCAAACAAACCCTAATTGATTTTCCCCTCTTTCAAGTTCTAGTTGAAGGTAAAACCTAGAGTTTGAGGAACCAAAGCAAGGGCTGAGTTATCTAACAAGAAAGGTGAGTTTACTGCTCTATTTAATACATGTTTTCTACTGCTAAGTCTTGGTAAGTCGTTCTATGTGTGTAAGAACTCACGGGACGGTGATCGGAAGCCGTGAGTTCGAGTTATTTACTTGTAGCGAAGTGTTTTTGTGAACTGTTTTGTGTTGCTGTAAAGCTGCGTGTTATACTACTGATTTGTGGAGTTTTGGATGAGGAAGGGTGTGGAGAAACACCATATATGTTTAGGGTTGTGGCCTGATAGTTGTTCATACCATTTCCGGATCGTTTGACACGACTATAATGGCCATTGTACGTATGAAGTGATTGGTTTGTGCGTGGACTGTTTTGGGAGGCTTAATATGATTCTTATTGATGTTGTTTTTCTGTTTTGTGACTGTTTGGACTTGTGTGAAGTCATATATATAGGGGAGGTGCTGTCCGTTTTATTGCAAAATAGGTTACAGTCGATACATAATAGTTGCGACGCCTGAACGATAACGGTAGTATCATTTCTCTTATTGTAGACTAAGAAGTCGTGGAAGTTTCATAGCTTGAGATTGGAAAGTATTGCAAGGTATGTGAGACTATCCTTTTCCTTCTTTTGCACGACTCTGACTGTACACAATGCAATGAACGAACCCCAAAGACACTCTACTCTTAGAAGGTAGCAGTACGTATATTGTTTCCCCTCTTATGGGAGGATTGATATGTTATTATTTCACCATGGTAGTATGAC